>BQNB010117194.1:0-19739 GCA_026074375.1 Tanacetum coccineum
GAAAGTTTGACGACAGAAGAACTTTCAACAACAACAACTACCGTAACACCAACACTAACAACCACTACAATAATCACCAACCATAACAGAATAGAAGACAGGAAACCTTTAGGTCTTATGATGTCACCCCAACTGAAAACAATAGGTATATTGGAAACTGTCCCTTGTGTAAGAAATGCACTCTGCATCACATAGGACCTTGCACTATTAAGTGTAATACTTGTAACAAGGTGGGCCATCTGACCAAGAACTACAGAAAAAAAGGGCCAGCCACTGGAAGTAATCTGCTACTAGTGACAGTTACTTGTCATGCATATGGAGAGAAAGGGCATTATGCAAATCAGTGCCGAAAGACCACCAACAACAATGCCCAGGGAAGAGCCTACATGTTGAGGGATAGGAATGCTCACCAAGACCTGAACGTAGTCACAGGTATGTTCCTTCTAAACCAATATCTAGCTAGAGTATTATTTTATTTTGGAGCCGATAAAAGCTTCGTATCCATATCTCTTGCCTCTATGCTAAATATTCCACCCATTATAATAGATACCTTTTACAATATCGAAATGGCTAACAGAAACTTAGTAAGCACAAACACCGTTATTCAGGGTGCAACTCTGACTTTGTTAAACCAACCTTTCAAAATTAATCTAATGCCAATCAAACTCGGTAGTTTTGACGTCATCATTGGTATGGATTGGCTATCCAAGTATCATGCTAGAATTATTTGTGACGAGAAAGTCATCCACATCCCAATCGACGATGAAACTTTGATCATCTGAGGTGACCAAAGTAAAACCCGACTAAATCTCATATCCTGTATAAAAACTAAAAGATATATATCCTGAGGTTGCCAAGTTTTTGTAATCCAAGTAATGGAAAAGAAGTCAGATAAGAAAAGACTAGAAGATATCCCAGTAGTTAGAGAATTCTGAGAAGTTTTTCCTGAAGATCTACCTAGCCTTCCTCCCATCCGCCAAGTAGAATTCCAAATCGATCTAATTCCAAGAGCGACACTTGTAGCCCAAGCACCCTATAGATTAGCACCTTCAGAAATGCAGGAACTATCTAACCAACTTTAAGAGTTAGCAGACCGAGGTTTTATCTGACCAAGTACTTCACCCTGGGGTGCTTCTGTCTAATTTGTTAAAAAAAGATAGATCTTTCAGGATGTGTATCGATTACCGGGAGTTGAATAAACTTACCATAAAGAATAGTTACCCATTACCCAGGATTGATGACTTATTTGACCAACTTTAAGGTTCGAGTGTCTACTCGAAGATTGACTTAAGACTAGGCTATCATCAACTGAGAGTCAGGGATGAAGATATTCCCAAGACTGCTTTTAGAACAAGATACAGACACTATGAATTTCAAGTAATGCCATTTGGTTTAACTAACGTGCATGCTGTATTTATGGATCTCATGAATCGTATGTGTAAACCATACTTGGATAAATTTGTAATAGTGTTCATCGATGATATTCTCATCTACTCTCATAACAAAGAAGAGCACACAAATCATCTGAGAATAATCCTAGAATTACTCAAGAAAGAGAAGTTGTATGCCAAGTTCTCCAAATGTGATTCTGGATTCGTATCGTGCAATTTCTTGGACACTTAATTGATAAGCAAGGACTTCATGTTGACCCCGCCAAGATTGAAGCAGTTAAGAATTGGGCATCTCCCACTACATCCACAGAAATACATCAATTCTTAGGACTCGCCGGTTATTATCGGAGATTTGTCAAGGATTTCTCGAAGATTGCAAAGTCTTTGACTGAATTAACCTAGAAAAACAAGAAGTATATCCGGGGAGAAAACCCAGAGTCGGCTTTTCAACTACTAAAACAAAAGCTATGTGAAGCTTCAATCTTAGCATTACCAGAAGGAAATGATGATTTTGTTGTTTACTGTAATGCATCCCATCAAGGTCTGGGAGTGGTGTTAATGCAAAGAGAGAAGGTTATTGCATATGCATCCCGACAACTTAAGCCTAATGAAGAAAACTATACCACTCATGATCTCGAATTAGGAGCAGTAGTGTTCGCTCTTAAAATTTGGAGACACTATCTGTATGGCACCAAATGTACTGTGTTCACTGATCATAAAAGTCTTCAGCATATCCTTGATCAGAAAGAGTTGAACATGAGACAACGTCGTTGGCTAGAATTGCTTGCAGATTACGATTGTGAAATTCGCTACCATCCTGGAAAGGCAAATGTCGTAGCAGATGCCTTAAGCCGGAAGGAACGAATCAAACCACTCCGAGTTAGATCATTAGTTATGACCATTCATCCAAAATTACCATCACAAATTCTCAAAGCTCAAACTGAAGCACTCAAAGAAGAAAACATCAAGGCTGAAAACTTACAAGGAATGGACAAATCATTTGAAATACGTCCTGATGGAACCCGATGTATCAAGAATCAAAGTTGGTTACCACTCTTTGGTAATCTGAGAGACTTGATCATGCATGAGTCTCATAAATCAAAGTATTCCATTCACCCAGGTTCTGACAAGATGTATCAGGATCTAAAGAAACTCTATTGGTGGCCTAACATGAAGGCAATCATCGCTGAATATGTTGGCAAATGTTTAACATGCTCTAGAGTTAAAGCTGAATGTCAGAAGCCATCCGGCTTACTGGTACAACCGGAGATTCCTATGTGGAAGTGGGAGAGAATAATAATGGATTTTGTCACAAAACTACCCAAAACCTCAAACGAACATGACACAATATGGGTCATTGTTGATCGCCTTACCAAATCCGCACATTTCATCCCTACCCAAGAGACGGATAGTATGGAAACCCTTACAAGGTTGTACATCAAAGAAATAGTCTCCCGACATGGCGTGCCAATATCTATCATCTGCAACGTGACCGTCATTTATCACATCCAATTCCTGGTAAAATCATTACAAAGTGCTTTGGGTAACTCAATTAGACAGGAGTACGGCATAATCTATCCCGAAACCGATGGATCACGAAGTAAAAGAACTATCCAAGCAGCTCAAAGATATGCTTCGAAGCCTGTGTTTAGATTTTGTAAAAAAAAAAAAGAAAATGATGGAAATGACACGTACCATTGGTAGAATTTTCGTTACAATAACATTCCAAGCCAGTATAAGGCATCACCATTCGAGGCACTTTATGGTCGAAAGTGCAGATCACCTGTCTGCTGGGCCGAAATTGGAGATGTTTAACTTACGGGACCAGAAATAATCCATGAAACCACCGAGAAAATAGTTCAAATCTGACAACGCTTGCAAGTTGCAAGAGACAGGCAGAGAAGTTATGCCAATATAAGACGGAAGCCTTTAGAATTTAAAGTTAAAGATCATGTTATGTTGAAAGTATCACCTCGAAAAGGTGTCATTCATTTTAGAAAGTGAGGAAAGCTTAACCCTCAGTACATTGGACCATTCAAAATCCTTGAACGGATTAGCCCAGTGGCATACAAACTAAAGCTTCCTGAAGAGCTCAACAATGTCTACAGTACTTTCCACGTTTCTAATCTAACGAATCCCTTGTCATTCCAATGAAAGAACTTCAGTTTGATGATAATCTCAACTTTGTGGAATTTATAATTTCTCAGTTACAAGGATCGGGACGCCTCTTTTTGTAAGTGACAAATTATAAATGAGTATGATTAAGTATATGAAAATCTGTGATCCGTTTGTACGAACAAATCCCTTACTTCATGAAATCATGGTCAATATTACCCTCATATGAATAAATCTCTGAACTTTTACACTCTATCATTCGACTAAATCTCGGGACGAGATTTCCTTTAAGGGAGGGAGACTATAACAACCCGCAATTTTCATCAATGTAATTATCCATCTATTAAATTAGATGCACTGTATTATCCATGCATTATATATACACCACCTTTATACAGGGAAATTTTTTGTTTTATCTCATTTTGCAACGTAACTTGCATCTCTAAAGTAAACGAGCTCACGCAACCTCTATCAATGTTATCTATATCTATGTTTACCTCATGTAAACATCCTAATATGTCAAGTCAATATCTTAATATCATTTTACCAAGTACATTATCCATTTAACGTACTTTTCAAAGCGTTATCTCAAAACAAGCATTAAACGTTAACATTTACATCAAAACCTTAATTATATGTAATGTATACATATAAAGAGAATGTGTAAGCCTTCAAGCATGTGTACAAGTGTACAATGCACCAAATTTTAATAACTTTTCCCTCTAAAACAATGTACAACTCTTTTTAGCTTAATGTACAAGCTAATAAAGCATAAAATTCAAACTAGCTCATTTCCCTCCAAAATCTTAAGGATTTCGTACCACCTCTTTAGCACTAATTACGAGCACTCAATAAACAATATTTAAACACTTTTCCCTCTCTAATCTCAGCTCCTACACTAACCCTAAAACTTTAATTCTAAACCCAAAAACCCTAGCAAACTCGTTACACCCTTAAACTAGTTTATAGTTTTCAGAAATCTGATCTGTTGATAAAACATAAGATCTGGGAAAAATTAATAGGCTTTGGGTATTAAGTGAAAATACTAGGTTTTAGCCCTATGTCTTGTGATCATTTTGCCGGTTGACTCAACCCGATTCGACGTCGGATGAATTAGTTATAGCCGAAATGGCAAAGGTGCGCAGATTCTGCACACCTGTAGTAAACGGCTATTATCTCTAGATTTTTGTATAGTAACCCCTAAATATGTAAAACTAAAAGTTGTAGAGGACTCAAATATCTAACCATGCTCACTGGTTTGAGCTTCATCGGAGTTACGGTTTGTAAATGGCAACCATTTTACCGAGACTGATGTTGGCTGTCCAAAAACGGCCATGTATAAACTAAATAAATACCTCAAGCTCCTCCATGACTCACCACCACCTTCATCACCATGACCTCACCACCACATCACCATCACTCCAGCACCTTACAAGCACCTCCATCACCACCTTGTAAGCTCCTTGTCACCTACTTGTCCTTCTTGTGGCCAAAAACCCTCCAACACCCCACACCTTGCAAATCTACACTTCTAGCTCACAATACTCATCTCTAGGCATCCTTAGTCATCTATCTACAGATCTTGATCCCTTCTCCAAGTGTCCTTGGCCTCTAAGGTGTAAAACTTGGGCACTAAGGCTCCATGAGCCCTATAAATAGCCGAATACCCCTTTCCATTCAAATCACACCTCAAAAACTCATATACTCCAAACAAAGTTCTAGCTGAAGTAAGGAAGCCAAGGAGTAAGTAGAAGGTCACTAAGATTAGAATAGAAGCCAAGAATCATGAGAAAGAAGCCATTAAAGGCGTTTCTATGCGTACAAACCCAAAAACCCTATTTCGACCCATTTTAGCTCAAGTAAGTTTATAATCTTGTTCAATAACATCATAATATGCTTTAGAATGTTTATAATACTCTTAAAATCATATATAAACTCTTGTTTGAAGCCTTGAATCCTCAAACCCATGTGTTTTTGATTAAAACCCTAAAAATGACCCATTTTGATTTTCTAGCTAACGAATCCTTTTTCTAAACTTTTGTTACGTTAAAACATCTTATTTTTGCTTATCTAATAAGGCTATACCTGCAAAATACCATTTGGGAATCCTAAAATAAGCTTGCATGCGCTTTTTGGGACTTGATTGTAAATTAATTTCATTGCAGGGTATGTACATAGTCAAAATTTGACAAATGTTGTTATTTATACCACATATCCCGTGGTTAGGTTCTAATAAAAGTTATAACTAGAATCTAATCTAGTAGTTAGAGGGTCCTCTTGTTTCTGCTATTCTTTTTTTTTTTTAAGGTCCCTAAGATCAAAATATAAGCCAAGAATCAAGAGAAGGAAGGTCTTGAATCCATATCTAGGCGTACGAACCCGAATAAGCTCATACGACCCATTTTAGCTCAAGTAAGCTTATAATCTTGTTCAATAAGCTCATAATCTGTTTTAGAATGTTCATAAGACTCCTAAGATCATATATGAACCCTTGTTAAAGCTTTGAATCCTCAAACCCATGCGTTTTTGGTTAAAACCCTAAAAACGACCCGTTTTGATTTTCTAGCTAACGAATCCTTTTTCTAAACTTTTGTTACGTTAAAACATCTTATTTTTGCTTATTCTAATAAGCTATAACCTGCAAATATCATTTGGATTTCAAAAATATCATTATTATGGTTTTTGGACTTGATTTGTAAATGTTTTCATGCATAGGGGTATATATCGTAACTTTCTCAAATTTATAACTAAAGGGGCTGAAAATGTCATTATTCCAAAGTTATAACTATAAGGACCTATTTTGCCAAGTTCTAAAGTTAAAGGTTTAATAAATATATACTTTATATAAAGGACTAAACTTGTAAAAGTTTATAAACCAAGGGTATATATTGCCATTTTTGTATTCTTAAAAATATAAAATATAATATTTTTATACAAATTATAAAAATATATATAAATATTATAAGACTCGATTTTGTTAAAACCCGACACATTTATCGTTATTAATCAACGATCGACGCATTACAAAACAATTACGTTATATAATTAACGTAACTTATCATCGACTAGCTTTTGAAGAAACTTAAAATCTTATCGTATCACGTTACTAGAGAATTTTATTTGAGGGGTTTCATTTGAGTATTTGTTTTGACGAGTTTGCTGGGTTTACGATTTAAAGTGCCCTGACTCCTCAAACGATACTACATGGCCTCTGGATTATGATAGCCCGAACAGTGATACAATATTTCTATAAACTAATAAATCAAATAGTAATACGTTAAACTTTATAAAGTTTTGAAACATAAACCATCACACTAAGACTTGACATATTACCCCAGGTTGCGTGACATAGCTGTTATTTTCACTTGATATACTTTTGTCATCATTCAGATTTCCCCTATTAAGGTGAGTTCATAGCCTCGCATTTTAAATCTTCTAATGTTTTCATAAACCCGCGAGGGGGATACATGCTATAAACCATGAATACAAGTGTTTTTCCAACTGTATGCTATCTTGATATATTATTCCCTAAGTCCTTACTTTTGCCATTAAGACCCCACTATCATGAACCGTTAATTACTTTTTGGAGTAAGCGCGAATGCTGTGAATAGATCTATTTGGGACTGAACTTCCCCATTGGTGTACCTATACTTTCTGGTAAGTAAACGCACTTCATTTGAAACACTATGCGGGTGTTTGGCAAAGGCACCCGTTGGGGCAACTTATTATGATTATTGATTATCTCAAGGTCTTGGTGCATGAGCTTCAGGCAATAATATTGTTTTCTATAATAATTGTACTCATTGAAATTATTACACTTATGGGTGTATAACAACGTAACCCACTATTGAACTTGTATTCATTCAAACTTTATGTTTTCATGTAGATGGCTAAACTGTTATCATTCAAACTTTATGTTTTCATGTAGATTTTGGGACCTCTGTTTGTAATAACTCTGATGAAATAATGAATGATAACTTATCTTTTAAAAACGTCTCTTTTGAAACGTTTTCTATGATTATGACTGTTGTACTATGAAATAATACCCCAGATTAGCTTCCGATGCTATATGTTAAAAATGAGGGTGTTATAGATTGGTAACAAGAGCCTAAAGTTTAAAGAACAAGGTGTAAACCTTAACTAAATAATTTTCTTTTTCATCCAAGAAAGTCCTTCGTGCCACTAATCTTCCGAATTGTATGTTTAAAGTACTACTATTTATACTATTATATAAATAACTTATGTTATTTACCACTGGGTTGTTAACAGAACGATGTCTTCTCCCAGCCATCCTACTTCCAATATTTAGGAAGCTTTTTCCTTTAACTTTCCTGACCATATTCTGGCTTCCCCAAACTATGTCCCAGCTTCACCAGGAAAAACTTATTCTAGCTCTTCAAATAACTCATTTGGTTTAGTTCCAATAGCTTCACCAACTCTTTCACTTTTCATGATGACCCCTATATGAAGGTCATACATGCATACTATGCCGAAGAATTACCTATTCCATCACCAAATATTGTGCCTCCATCTTTAATGCTATCTCCAATGTTTAATTCACGCAAGAAATGTCTTTCTTCTTGAGGAATTATTGCCACTTAAGAAATGAGGTCATGACCGAACATCCTCCTCTACTTCTGCCTTACCTCAAGAATTTGAGATAGGAGAAAGCTCTCGTAAGACAAGTCTAGAACATCACAAGGAGCAAATTGAGGAAATTTTAAATCATCTAGATGAACTCTCTCTCGACCGCATTGAGCAATAGAAGGTCTCAGAAATGGTCAAGTGATCATACAACAAGATTTTGACAATCTGGAAGCTGAACTCCGAGAGTCTCATACTCAAATTGCTAAAATTCAAAGAAAGCAAATGTGAAATAACAGCAAGATTGCTCTGGCTCACTTCAGGATTGCTAATCTAGAACAATTCATCCGAGATATCTAAGTACGTCACCAAGCAGGGGGGTGGAACCAAAAGGGGATAGTTTCTAAATGCAATCTTTAGAACTCAAGAACAGCCATGAAGGACCATCGGATTACTAGATTAGATACTAGTTATAGCTTTTGATAGAACCTAGCCACGTGATGTGTGGTATAAATAACAGCACTTGTCAAAATTTGACTATGTACAGTACAAAGGCAAGTCATTCATGATATAATATAATGGTGATTCTGTTTCATATTCATCCTGTGTCCTATATTTCATCTCCGTCTTCATCATTATGAATCACACCGTGACTTCTAAATAAATCATAGATACTTATTTGATATGAATTATCTATGAATTATCTATGATATCACTATTGTGACAATGTTTATTTTTGAACCTTACGCATTTTAAGAATTGTGATATCATTCTTATTACATGTTGTATTATGTTGATAGAATGCCTCCCAAAAGGACATCAACATCTGAAGCACCAGCCATGACTCAAGCTGCCATCAGGAAACTAGTTGCTGATAGTGTTACCACAGCTCTGGAAGCACAAGCTGCAATAATGGAAAATGCTGGACAATACCATAGGAATCGAAGAAGAGAGCTCTGTAGCAAGAAAGTGTAGCTACAAAGAGTTCATGAGCTGCCAACCTATCAACTTCAAAGGTATGGAAGGCGTTGCTGGACTTATCTGCTTGTTTGAGCGAACTGAATCAGTGTTTTCCCAAAGTTTGCTACTGGTACCTTAATTGAAGAAGCTCTATCTTGGTGGAATTCTTTTGCCCAACCTATTAGGATAGAAGAAGCTTGCAAGATTACCTAGGTTGAATTCAAGAAGCTTTTGATAAAGAAGTACTATCCCCGAAATGAGGCTTAGAAGATGGAAGACGAATTTTACCATCTGACTGTAAAGGGGAATGATCTTAAGACATATGTGAGAAGATTCTAGGAATTGGAAAACTTATGTCCCACTATGATGCCAGATTCTGAAAAAATAATGGAAGTTTTCATCGGGGGATTGCCTCGAAGTATTGAAGGGAATGTTACCGCCTCTAAATCTCAAACTCTAGAGGAAGCCATTAACATAGAGGAAGCCATTAACATAGCCCAGAGGCTAATGGATTAGGTAACAAAGCACACTCTGGTGCAAGTATCAAGTGATCACAAACAAAATTTTGACGACAAAAGAACTTTCAACAACAACAACTACCGCAACAATAATAACAACAACTACACCAACACCAACAACTGCTATAATAATCACCAACCAAAATAGAACAGAAGACAGGAAACCTTTAGGGCTTATGCTAATACCCTAACTAAAAATAATGGGTATACTAAAAACCGTCCCTTGTGTAAGAAATGCACTCTGCATCACATAGGACCTTGGACTGTCAAGTGTAATACTTGTAACAAGGTGGGCCATCTGACCAAGAACTGTAGAAATAAAGGGCCAGCCACTAGAAGTAATCTACTACCAGTGACAGTTACTTGTCATGCCTGTGGAGAGAAAGGGCATTATGCAAATCAGTGTCGAAAGACCAACAACAACAATGCTCAGGGAAAAGCCTACATGCTGAGGGATAGGAATGCTCACCAAGACCCGAATGTAGTCATGGGTATGTTTCTTCTAAACCAACATCTAGCTAGAGTATTATTTGATTCTGGAGTTGATAAAAGCTTCATATCCATATCTCTTACCTCTATGCTAAATATCCCACCCATTACAATAGATACCTTTTACGATATCGAAATGGCTGACAGAAACCTAGTAAGCACAAACACCGTTATCCAGGGGTTGCACCCTGACTTTGTTAAACCAACCTTTTGAAATTGATCTTATGCCAATCAAACTCGGTAGTTTCAACGTCGTCATTGTTATGGATTGGTTATCCAAGTATCATGCTAGAATTATCTGTGCCGATAAAGTTGTCCACGTCCCAATCAAAGGTAAAACTTTAATCATTTGAGGTGACCATTGTAAAACCTGACAAAATCTTATATCTTGTATAAAAACCGAAAGATATATATCCCGAGGTTGTCAAGTTTTTGTAGCCCAAGTAATAGAGAAGAAGTCGGACGAGAAACGACTAAAAGATATACCGGTAGTCAGAGAATTTCTGGAAGTTTTTCCTGAAGATCTACCTGGCCTTCCTCCTGTTCGCCAAGTAGAATTCCAAATCAATTTAATTCCAGGAACAGCACCTGTAGCCCAAGCACCCTATAGATTAGCTCCTTCAGAAATGCAGGAACTATCTAACCAACTTCAAGAGTTAGCAGATCGAGGTTTTATACGACCAAGTACTTCACCCTGGAGAGCTCTTGTCTTATTTGTGAAAAAGAAAGACGGATCTTTCATGACGTGTATCGATTACCGGGAGTTGAATAAACTTACCATAAAGAATCGTTACCCATTACCCAGGATCGATGACTTATTTGACCAACTTTAAGGTTTGAGTGTTTACTCAAAGATCGACTTGAGATCATGTTATCATCAACTGAGAGTCAGGGATGAAGATATTCCCAAGACTGCTTTCAGAACAAGATATGGACATTACGAATTTCAAGTGATGCCAATTGGTTTAACTAATGCGCCTACTGTATTCATGGATCTCATGAACTGTGTGTGTAAACCATACTTGGACAAACTCGTAATAGTGTTCATCGATGATATTCTTATCTACTCCTGTAACAAAGAAAAGCACGCAAATCATCTAAGAATAATCCTAGAATTACTCAAGAAAGAGAAGTTGTATGCCAAGTTCTCCAAGTGTGATTTCTGGATCAGTATCGTGCAATTTCTTGGGCACTTAATTGATAGTCAAGGACTTCATGTTGACCCCGCCAAGATTGAAGTTGTTAAGAATTGGACATCTTCTACTACACCTACCGAAATACGTCAATTCTTAGGACTTGTCGGCTACTATCGAAGATTTATCACGGATTTCTCAAAGATTGCAAAGTCTTTGACTGAATTAACCTAGAAAAACAAGAAGTATATATGGGGAAAAGACCAAGAGACAGCTTTTCAACTGCTTAAACAGATCTTAACATTACCAGAAGGAAACAATGATTTTACTGTTTACTGTGATGCATCACTTCAAGGACTGGGAGCTGTATTAATGCAAAGGGAAAAGGTTATTACATATGCATCCTGACAACTCAAACCTCATGAAGAGAACTATAAGTACTGTGTTGTTTCTCTCTCTAGAAAACATACACATTTGCCTTTTCTCTTACATCTTAATAATATGGCTACTTATTTGTTTAATCCTCCCTTACCTTTGGATCGTGTGTTTTAGGCTTGAATCTTTATGTGTAACAATTACAATCAGAGCCTAGGGGGAATTTATGTTTGTGGGTTGCTTAATTTTATGGTGTTCGTGGTATTTGAGCTTATTTCGTGGCTTATATTAATCAAATAAGCCCATGGCTCATTGTGGTTTAGATTAAGAGTTTATGAAGCTTGTACTTTCCTTTTTCTATCCTTACTAGCTGATTTTTTTCACTTACAATTCATACTGTGGTTTTTGAGCTTTGTTCGAAGCTTCCTTTTAAGTAATTCTTGGTAGCGGTTTGGCAGTACTTTCCACGTTTCTAATATAAAGAAATGCTTATCTTACGAATCCCTTGTCATTCCAATGAAAGAGCTTTGACTCGATGACAAACTCAACTTTGTGGAAGAACCAGTAGAGATCATGGATCGAGAAGTCAAGCAACTAAGACAAAGTCGTATTCCTATAATCAAATTAAGATGGAACTTAAAAAGAGGACCAGAATTTACGTGGGAACATGAAGATCAAATTCGTGCCAAGTATCCACATCTGTATTCAAACATCACTTCAGCATACAACTAAATCTCGGGACGAGATTTATTTTAAGGGAGGGAGACTATAACAACCCGTAATTTTCATCACTGTAATTATCCATCTATTAAATTAGATGCACTGTAATATCCATCTATTATATATACCACCTTTTTACAAGGAAATATTTTGCTTTATTTTATTATGTAATGTGGTTTACATAACTAAAGTAAATAAGCTCACGCAACCTCTACCAATGCCATCTATATCTATGTTTATATCATGTAAACATCCTAATATGTCAAGTCTATATCTTAATATCATTTTTACCAAGTACATTATCCATTTAACATACCATTTACAACGTTATATCAAAATAGATTTTATCCGTTAACGTTTATATCAAAACCCTAATTATATGTAATGTATATATATAAAATGAATGTGCAAGCCTTCAAACATATGTACAAGTGTACAATGCATAACATTTGAAATATAATTTCCCTCTAAGTTAATGTACAACTCATTTAAGCTTAATGTATAAATCCATAAAGCACGAATTCAAACTAACTCATTTTCCCTCCAAATTTATCCTAATTTCTTACCACCACTTTAGCACAAGGTACAATACTCAATGCACAACTTCTAAACCCTAAAACTAAACCCTAAATCATTTTACAACCCTAATCTAAAACCCTAAAACCCTAATTTCATTTTAAACCTAAACCTTAATCCTAAACATTAAACCTTAATCCTAAACCCTAATCTTAAATCCTAAACCTTAATTCTAAACCTTAAGCTATCCTAAACCCTAACCCTAACTTGATTTAAAACCAAAAACCCTAACCCAAAACCAAAACTAACCCGACACCCCTTTATTTCATTTTTAACAAATTTTAAACCAATCAAACACCTTAAGCACCTCAAGCTAGCATCCTAGCATAACCATGACCTTACCACCATGTCACCAAGCAAGCATACAAGCATCTTTATCACCGCCCTTAGCCACCAAGTAAACAAACACCTCCTTGTCACCCCTATGATAATTGAACCCCCTCCACACCCTTCCACTATTCAAATCTACACTTCTAGCTCTCAGGACTCATCATACTAGCATTCTTTAGTCATCTCCCTACAACACTTGGCCACCACACCAAGAAAACTTGGCCACCAAGGGTTATTCGACCCTATGTAAGCCGAAACATGCAAACCATTTCAAACACACCTCCAAACTCATCAAACATACAAATGGAGTTCTAAATAAAGCCAAGGAAGATCAAGTGAAGTCCCTAAGATCAGAATTGAAGCCAGGAATCAAGAAAAAGAAACCCTTGAAGGCGTTTTCTAGGCATACGAACCCAAAACCCTCTTTTTGACCCATTTAAGCTCAAGTAAGCTCAAAATCTTGTTCCATAAACGTATAATCTATTTTAAATCTTTCATAAGGTTTGTTAGATCCTATATAAACTCTTGTTCAAGCCTTGAATCCTCAAACCCATGCGTTTTTGGTTAAAACCCTAAAAATGACCCGTTTTGATTTTCTAGCTAACGAATCCTTTTTCTAAACTTTTGTTACGTTAGAACATCTTATTTTAGCTTATTCTAATAAGCCATGACCTGCAAAACTCTTTTGGATTTCAAAAATATCAAAATTATGAATTTTGGACTTGATTTGCAAATGTTTTCATGCATAGGGGTATATATCGTAACTTTCTGAAATTTATAACTAGAGGGGCTGAAAATGTCATTTTCCTAAAGTTATAACTATAAGGACCTATCTTGCCAAGTTTCAAAGTTAAAGGTTTAAATTATATATACTTTATATATAAAGGACTAAACTTGTAAAAGTTTATAAATCGAGGGTATATATTGCCATTTTTGCAAACTTAAAAATATAAAATATAATATTTTTATATAAATTATAAAAATATATATTAATATTATAAGACTCAATTTTATTAAAACCCGATACATTTATCGCTATTAATCAACGATCGACGCATTATAAAACAATTACGTTATATAATTAACGTAATTTATCATTGACTAGCTTTTGAAGAAACTTAAAATCTTATTGTATCACGTTACTAGGGAATTTCATGTGAGGGGTTCCATTTGGGTATTTGTTTTGACGAGTTTGCTGGGTTTACGATTTAAAGTGCCCTGACTCCTCAAACGATACTACATGGCCTCTGGATTATGATAGCCCGAACAGTGATAAAATATTTCCATAAATTAATAAATCAAAGTAATACGTTAAACTTTATGATAGCCCGAACAGTGATAGCCCTGACTCTCTTTTTGTAAAAAACTCTGATGAATAAATGAATGATAACTAAATTTTACAAAAACGTCTCTTTACGAGTCGTTTTCTATGATTATGACTGTTGTACTATGAAGTAATACCCCAGATTAGCTTCCGCTGCTATATTTGTCAAAATGGGGGTGTTATATTTTTGAAGAAGAATATCAAGTTTATGGGAGGATTTTGGGATTAAAAGACTTTTTGATGATATTAAAGTTACTGCTGCTAAGTTAAATTTAGTGCTGTTCATTAACTTTAATGAAAAATATGCTAAGTAGTTAGTGCTGCTAGTATAAAGTTAGTACTGCTAGTTCACAGTTACTACTGCTAGTATATATTAGTACTGCTAGTGTAAAGTTAGTACTGCTGGTGATGAATGAAGAAAATATTTTAAGTAGTTACTACTGCTTGTACACAGTTAATGCTGCTGGTGTATAAATTACTACTGCTGGTGTTAAAAGTTAATGCTCCTAGTACAAAAGTTACAACTGCTCAAAGATTAAGACTGCTGAAAGAGTTTCTATTGTCAGAGACAAGATAAAGATTGTTTAGAGATCAAGATTACTTACGTGATAAGTATTAGTTATTTATAGAATAGATCATAGAGAATATTCTAAGTCTTAGGAATATATTGTAAATCGACTAGGACTCCTTGGTGTAAAAAAGGAGGTCATAGGGCATAGTGATTGATATCATATACAAAAAAATATACAAAGTCTTATAGTTCATAGCTTCAAGGTCTTTGTAACCTTAATACTTTGAGAGTATTCGTATTATTTGCTTAATAATATTGGAGCTTTTATGTTTTGTTGAATTATATGTTCATTGTGTTTTACTGTTCTATTGAAAATTCTTCTTATTAAAGATTAGATTCCGCATAATATTTAATACATTCACACAAAGTGTTGAACTGGGACCAACAAGGGTCGAACGGAACGCCAAACGGCACATATAAATTCATAATGAGATATAATAGCATTTTGTTTACGTAATAATTCCAAATCACGATATTTACTTTTAAGTTCATGACAAAACTTCCCGTTCTAAAAGTTTTATTGATTTTATTGTGACTTGTTTCAAAAAGCATATTTGACCCTTGTGTAATTTCATTACCCCTGAAGACTGTATTATATCGATCTTATTATCATCATTGTCTTTTTCCGACTTTAAATCACCGGGATGAATAATGTTTAAGGGGATAAGATCATTAAAGTACAAAACGTTTTGTTCCTCTTCATCATATTCAGGCAATGATGTTTCATCATTTAAATCAAATTCATCGATATGATGAAGGGTATAAAATTGGTTCATTTAATAAATATGATTTAGACATTTGAGCATCATTGTAAACAATGGCTGGAAATTCATTCTTAAAATCTTTAAAGAAGTCTAAATCATCAAAAAAACTGATCGTAGGCATCAGGTGATGGAAGTGAAGGCAAATTGACTTTTTAATTATCATTTTCAGAATCCGTTTTCAAATCATTGGTAGAAATTATCTTATAAGAAAACGAGTTTTTATCAAAAATTACCGTGTAATCTTCATCGTCAGAGTCGTCAAATGAAATTCTAAAGTTAATTTCATCGTTAAGAGAACTTACCGTGGGTTCACAAGAAAGTGTATTTTCAGATGATACCTCGTCATTAAAGGCTATAGTTGGGAATTCGGTTTCAACGGATCTGAGGTCGTGAATGTCTTCATCATACCAGATTTTACCATACTTAACAGTTTCCCAGTTAAACACTTTACCACGTTTTCAAGCTTTTTCTTCTTTGAGCCTGATGTATTCTTCCATAGTAATGTTTGGATCGTCCATCCTGCAACAATCTTACTAGAAAAACTATTAAATAATCAATACGTCGTATTCAGTGAACTGAATATGCCGTATCACACAAACAGAATAAGCAAACAAGCAGGAATTGATGTGTCGTTGTGTGGTGTTTATTAAATTTCACTCCCCGGCAACGGCGCAAAAAAACCAAAATGTGTAGTTGTGTGGTGTATATTTTGAGGATTCAAGTTTTAAATTTATATTTTGCTGACTTAACCAAAAATAACACTTTAACGGGCAGTGTACCCGGTCGGTGGTAGATTCGCAGTAAGTAGGGTGTCGAACACTTGAAGCGAGGTTAAATCTCTTAATTTATTAATATTTTGGTTATCTAATCTAAGTTAATTCTAATCTAAGTCAAACCTATGCTAATCCTATGTTAGTTCTAATCCTAATTCTAATAGGTAAAAGGGGGGTTTTCAGCCTGAGAGACTAGCACGGGTTTGGTGGTGACTACAATCAATTCAAGACACTTTAACCCACGCAAGCAAATTAACAAAAGATAAAAGAGCGGTCAAGCCTTATAATAGAAAACTATATTAGCCATCATTAATTCGATTAGAAGTTGGTTTGTTTATTCAGTGCAATGATTACTTATCTTGATGAGGCATATCATTCTTAGACTTAGGCGAGACTTCATCCTAAGACCTAGACACATTAATTCTGTCACAATTAAAGCATCCTTATATATTGATTATAATTCATCTAGAGGACGACAATATGTATGTTGAACGAACCCTAGCTCATAGAGACTTTACCTACTTACTACTTACCGGTAACTTGTGTTAGGTGGTAGTCCACAATCCAAACTATACCAATGATCAGAACGTTATTAGTTAGTACTAAGCCACTACCTTCTACGGTACAACTAGTTCAATCGAGGCAAGCAGGACAATATTAGTGATCCTATTTGTTCCATCTATACGCATTACTATATGGAGAGCTATCCTGGACTCTTAGCCTACACCCAAACAACACTGAAGTTGCAGCGCATTAAATATGTAGGACTAGACCCACTTGAATGATAGGTCGCATACTTAAGCATGTAAACAAGTATCATGTGATAAACATAATCAATAAATCAATGATAAATTAAGAAATCAAGATATAAACAAAACCAAACATTCAGATCTTTATAATAATGGCTAATACCCAAAGGTATTAGCCTTTAAACATCATAATTAATACAAGAGTAATGGCTTAGCCAAGGTAAACTAACCGAGTTAACGAATGATACCAAAAACTGAACGATTAAAAAAGTATAAGAAATTACACGTTGTCTCCTATGGATTGGAATGCGTTACAAGACCTCTTCTGCTCTTTTTCTCCTCTGAAAATTGACTTTTGTGGTTTAGGTATCGAGAATATGATTTAGCACCCCTAAAACTCGTTTTTGAGTTTTGTATTTATAGGGTCTAGAGTCGGTGTAGATACGGTGTATCCAGGGTATTGGATATGGCGTATTGGGGTTTCTTAGAGTAGGGACCACGTTTGATATCTTCCAGAATATTCACATGCTATATCTCCAATATGGCGTATTGGTCTTCTCTGGATACGGCGTATTGATTATGTTTCCTTTATGGTCTTTGGTGAGTGCATGCATGGATTCGTGGTATCTTCCTTGATGATTACGGTATATTGGTTGTTAGAATAGTAATCTTCAAAATATCTTCATTTAATCTTCAGAATGCGCGCCTTTTGCTAATATTCACCGAGTACTCCGTAATTACTGCAATTCTCAAATATAAATAATTAAGTAACAATTTTTTGCAATAATTATACAAAATGTGTTAATTACATAGGATAAATGATGCTACAAAATAGACGTTATTTGATGTCATTAGTGGTATTTGGTCAAACACCTGTAAGGGCAAGTTGTACTTGGCATGTGTCGGTTACCCGTAATTACTTCACTTCATTACTAGTTACACAAATTCAAGAAGAAAAGAGAAGGAAATTAGAAGAAGTTTAGAGAGAGAAACAAGAGAGAGAAAATGAAAGAGAATGGTTGAATTAACTTGTAAGAGAATGTTTACAAAATGAACCAACACCCTCTCCATCCTTGGAGAGGGGTATTTATAGTTAAGACTAAAAGGCTTACATGCCTTTAGTAATTCTACAGGCTGGGCTCGGGTTTAATTGGGCTTTCACCCGATACACGTGACCGATTAGATTACAAATAAGAGCTCATTTACCCGTCTAGCCTAATACAACGTATATTAATTTAGTGACCGAGACCTAATATAGTTATGAACGAACTTCCATTGTTCGACTCAATATTTTGAGGCTAACAAATGGATTAAAGGGGTATTAGGCTTACAACCGTTAAGTGTGGTTTGGGCTTTGTAATTGGGTCGGGTAAGTTTAAAATGGACTTGGACTATTTTTATCATATAAAACTTATATAATAAGCTTAATGAGCTGACCCGACCCATTAATTTGGGTGCGGGTTGGTCCATTAAGATTTCTTCGGTTTTGTCTTCGGCTTTGACTAGTTGACTTTTTGGGTTGACTTTGACTTTGACTTTTTCACGCTTTTCCATTCCGTGCTTGGTTTTGTCCGTTTTGCTTCGTTTTTGTCCTTTTTTGAATATCTGTTACCTGCACAACACAAATAGCAAAACAAGCATATATTTGGCATTTTATGTTCGTTTTTGGTCATTTAGGCTCATTTTTATAGGTAAAAGGTATGTGTAATTAAGCACATACCAGGGCTGAAAATGTCATTATTCTAAAGTTATAACTATAAGGACCTTTCTTGCCAAGTTCTAAAGTTAAAGGTTTAAATTATAGATACTTTATATATAAAGGACTAAACTTGTAAAAGTTTATAAACCAAGGGTATATATTGCCATTTTTGCAAACTTGAAAATATATTATATAATATTTTTATATAAATTATAAAAATATATATTAATATTATAAAACCCGATTTTATTAAAACCCGACACATTAATCGTTATTAATCCTCGATCGGCGCATTATAAAACAATTACGTTATATATTTAACGTAATTTATCATCGACTAACTTTTGAAGAAACTTAAAATCTTATCGTATCACGTTACTAGGGAATTTCATGTGAGGGGTTCCATTTGAGTATTTGTTTTGACAAGTTTGTTGAGTTTACGATTTAAAGTGCCCTGACTCCTCAAACGATACTACATGCCCTCTGGATTATGATAGCCCGAACAGTGATACGCTAAACTTTATAAAGTTTTGAAACATAAACCATCACACTAAGACTTGAAATATTACCCTAGATTGCGTGACGTAGTTGTTACTTTCATTTGATATACTTTTGCCATCAATCAGATTTCCCTGTTAAGGTGAGTTTATAGCCTCGCATTTTAAATC
>BQNB010117195.1:0-21216 GCA_026074375.1 Tanacetum coccineum
TAATATTATTAAGTGTGTAAAAATTAAGAAATAAAACAACCAACCACCCTCTCCAAGGCATGGAGAGGGTATATATTCTACATACATGGCCGGCCATGGGCCTTAACGGGCTTTCCATGGGCCTTGGGCCAGACTAGCTTACTAGACTAATCATATAACAAACTACGGGCTAAGACTATTACAACTTGGAAGTGACCGATACTTTTCTTGTTTCCAACAATTTTGCTTTATTTTTACTTATAGGAAACATTTTAACCAATTCACGTGTGACACCATATTAGAGGGAGATTGTTAGCCTCACTTTTTAGTGAAGCTGGCGTCTTACACGTGAATTGGACTAGCTATAGACCAACTGCTAAACGCATGGACTATTATTGTATAAGTGGGATAGTTAGCTTATGTATAGGCTATAAATACCCCTCATGACTCTCCATGAGGGGTGTGGAAGTTCATTATTATTTTCTTCTTTTCATAATCTAATAAACACATAGTATTCTTTCACCCTCTCTCTACTTTCTCTCACTAGAAATACCATAGTTTATCTTGTATTCTTTGATCAATTCTGACCCCCTGAATAAGGTGTTTTTGTATCCTATCAAATATATATCATGGTGTCTTTCTCTTTCTCTCTCTCTCTCTCTCTCTCTCTCTCTCTCTCTCTCTCTCTCTCTCTCTCTCTCTCTCTCTATCTCTTTTTCTCTCTCTATCTACTTATTGTCTTCATCATCAAGTAGATCATCACACTAATTGGTTATTTGTGACCTAAAGTTTTAGAAACTTCGAAGAAATCAAGATAACTGTTTCACCCATCCCCCCTCTACGGTTCTAAAATTGGTATCAGAGTAGTTTACTCAAGTTTTCAAGCGTTAAAGCCTTCCCGAGAAATTATTTTAAGTTGAAAACTTCTTTTTCTAAAATTTAAAATCCTAACTCTGGTTTTCAAAAAAGTTAAGTAAGGATCCATGGCTCAGGAGAACTATGTCAAGGGGTGCTCTATGCAAAGACCACATTTGCTAGAAACCAAAGGGTTTTGCTTTTGGAAAACCCGCTTTGAGACTTACATTAAGTCCAATGATATTGACTTATGGGAAGTCATTCAAAAAGGCGATTTTTACTTCAAAATAGAAGACTCGGAAACAAAGATGCTGAAGGAGATGCCGCATGAACTTCTCAAGGATGATCAAAAGAGGCAACTTGGCAAGAACAACAAAGCCAAGATGACTCTTTACAATGCCCTACCTCGTAAGGAGTACAAATAAGTCTTCATGTGCAAAACAGCCAAGGAAGTATGGCATACACTCATCATCACTCACCAAGGAAATTCACAAGTCAAGGATTGCAAGATTGGTCTTCTCACTCAACAATATGAAAAGTTCTCAATCTCAAGTGAAGAAACTATTAATAATGGCTTCACTAGATTCAATGATATTGTCACTAGTCTGAAATCTTTAGATCAAGACTATTCTAGCAAGAATCATGTGAGGAAGTTTCTTTGCGCTTTGCCATTAAAATTGAGAGCCGAGGTGACAGCCATTAAAGAAGCCAAAGATTCGGCTACACTTCCTCTTGACGGGCTTAAAGGCAACCTTAAAGTTTATGAAATAATCTTAGCAAGTGATGGTGTTGCTTCTAAACCTATCAAATAAAATGTTATAGCTCTCAAAGCTAATGTTACTTTGGGGTCAAACTAGTAGCAATAGTATATGTCAAGATGAAAGCGATGAAAACGAAGAAATCAACTTAATGGCTAAAAACTTTAGAAATCTATTCCGAAAGGGTGTCAAGAAACATGACAAGTTCGACAAATGTAAGGAGAAGACCAAGGGTGGTGAAAGCTCAAGACGTAAATGCGGTTGCTATAATTGCGGTAACAAGAATCACTTCATTGGTGATTGTCCAAATCCTAAAAGGAACAAGGCACTTGTCGGAGGATCTTGGAGCGATAGCAAAGATGGGAACGAACCTCAAAATGACGCAACATGTCTTATGGCCATCGACTCTCAAGAGGTAAAACCAGAACCATCCATTTCTCATAATGATTTAGATATTATTGATTTTCAAAAGGAGAATCAGGAACTCCTAAAGTTTAGCAAAGACTTTTCTAAAACATATGAAAAACTCTTACAAGAAAAATGCGCTCTTTAAAAGGAACATTCAAAACTTTTAAGTAAAATCAATGATCTTGAATTTGAAGTAAAGAAACTTGTAAATGATAGAGAGGTGGTTGAACCTTGTAAAAAGTGTGATGTACTAGCTGAAGAGGTTGACTCTTTGAAATGCAATGTTTCTAAGCTTCAAGATGAAGCATTAAACTTTTCAAAATTTAAGAAGAGTAGCATTGTTTTGGACGATATGTTAATTCGTCAAAAATTGTCCCAAGATAAAGAAGGTCTTGGATTTTCTAAAAATTGTAAAACTACTTCCATAAGTCTAAACAAACCAATAACGTTTGTAAAAGAAGGACAAAACGAGGCTCTTGAAAAATCAGCACTTGACGCGCCAGCGCGCTAGTGGGCTGTAAAAAATCAGGGTCTCGTTTAACAATTTTGCTAAATTTGTTGATCCCCAAACTTGTTTTCCAAACCTCGAGGTACCCAAACACCCATTATAAGAGTTGAAACCACTAAACATGGATATCATCCGGTTTCACGTAATGGACCTGGATACACACAAACTCAAGTCGACCAAAGACCTCTATTACCCACTCCTAATATTGAAACCTTTTCTAACTCATATAATTGAAAGAAGAAATTTTCATAATATTCGAAGGTTTTCATCTTATGAAATTGACACCCACCAAAGATTCTTTAAACCATACACTCAGCAAAACTATAAACCAAAATTTCAAAGTCAAAACAAGTTTCAACAAAACAAGTTTCAAGACAATTGGTCTATGCTTTCTAGATATGGTCTCGAAAAATTATGTGTATTACTTCAAGACCAAAGGATGTTTGACTTTGGCACTTTGTTTGCTAACCACAATGGACCCAAGAGCAAGTGGGTACCAAAACCTTGAGTTACGTTGTTAATTTTAGGTATGGCATGAGCATGATTTTTAAACGGATCATCGAATTGTGGATAGTGTTTAGACCAATCATACCGGTGTAAATACAAGACTACTCAATTCATACTCATCAAGTTAAGCATATCATACCTAAAAGAGGGGTCTTCAATCTAGGTAACATCCTTCCTACTCCTAAACATGAATTTTGTCTTGCATCCATAGTAGATAACTCAACCATTTGGCATAAAAAACTAGGACATGCTAATATGCGATTAATTCAAAACATAGCCTCAAAAGAACTAGTGAAAAAACTACCAAAAGAAATTTTTTGACAATCATTTTTGTGATGCATGTAAAATAGGAAAGCAAGTCCATGCTAGTCATAAGCTTATAAACATGATTTCAACCACTAGAGTATTAGAACTTTTACATATGAATTTGCTTGGCCCTTCATCTTTTTAAAGCTACGGTGTTAATTTTTATACTTTGGTAATAGTAGACGATTACTCGAGATATACATGGACATTATTTCTAAAAACAAAAAACAAAGCTTTTGATAATTAAAGGTATTGGGTAAAAATCTACAAAACCTACTTGGACCCTCGATTGTCTTAATCCGTACAGATCATGGTCGAGAATTTGATAATGAAGTTCAATTTTGAAGTCTTTTATGACAAACATATAATTTCTCATAACTTTTTGGCACCTCGTACCCTCAATCAAATGGGGTTGTTGAAAGGAAGAACCGAACTTTGGAAGAAATGAGTCGCACAATGTTAAATGAACAATTCATCCTACAAAGATTTCGGTGTCATGCCATAGAAACCGCCGCATACATACTTAATAGGGTTTTGATTAGGAATACTATTAATAAGACACCATATGAAATACTTAGAGGTAGGAAGCCTTCCTTAGAATACTTTAGAGTATTTGGATGTAAATGCATTATATCCTAATCATTAGAAAACCCTGCCTCGAATGACTCAATTTCCTACCACATCATTTTCTTAGGATACTCACAAACATCAAAGGCATACATAGTACTTAATAAAGAAAGTTTGAAAATTAAGGAATCAATTAATGTCACGTTTGATGAAAGCCTACCCAAATCTAAGACATCACATTTGGTAGATGATGACATGATTGAAGAACATGTTATTTAAAATCATGATAGAACCTAAAATCTAAATTGTGATCAAGAAGAAGTCATACCTAGGGTAGAAAACATTAAGGAAATTAGAGACCATCCCATAGATCAAGTGATAGGAGAATTAGACAAAAGGACTCTTAGGTCACATGTCGAAGATAAAAGTAATTTCTTTGCATTTGTTTTGACCATATAACCCAAGAACATTAAGGAAGCTATCAAGGATGAAAGTTGGACAATGGCTATGCAAGTGGAACTTGATCGATTCGTACGTAACGATGTTTGAGATCTTGTTCCTTATCTGTTAGGTCACACCATAATAGGAACCAAATGGGTATTTAGAAATAAGTTAGATGAAAATGGTATAGTATGTAGAAATAAGGCTATGTTAGGATTAATGTTTTCTTAACTTAGTACCGACAGTACAAAGTATTAAGTACTGTTAGTTAGTTAGTACCGTTAGTAGAAAGTTAGTTAGTACCGTTGAGAAGATATTTAAAAGATATTTATGAGATATTTTAGAAAAAGATATGTAAGCCTATTAGGGTTATCCTTAGTATATAAAAGGATACACCTTTTTGGCATAACAAAAAGATATGGTAAGCTTATTAGGGTCTATCCTTAGTATCTCAAAAGATACACTTTCTTTGGCATAACGCAAAGGAACAACATAGAGGATCACAGACGAATACACAAGCTTAGCAAATCATATACAATATCATAGTTAGCAATCTGTAATCCTCAAGAACACATTAATAAAGTTGTTATTCAGTTGTTCATTGTTCTTCTTAGTACCTGTGTTAAGATTCTGCATTAACACATAGTATTCATAGTCATTGTTTCTACATAGTCATTTGTATTTATACATCTTGGCTATCATCCTTTATAGGCTGCAAAGATCCATTCAATTTAAAAAGGACCATCAAGTGGTATCAGAGCTTTGAGAAACTCTGAATAAGAAGAACAGATAAAACCAGTTATTCATCTCCAACCAACAAAACTAAACATGTCTGGAACACAAGATGAGAATCCACCACCACCACCTCCACCATCAACACAACAAACACCAACACAACAAACTCCTCATACAGTCTCAACCATCAAGCTGCCTATTCTCAAAAAGGGAGAATATGATATATGGGCTATGAAGATGGAACACTATTTGGCTCATACAGACTATCCAATTTGGGAGGTTATCCAAAATGGGAATGGTCCTGTGTCAGTCACAACTGATACATCAGGACAAATTAAAATTTTGCCTCCTAAAACAGCAGAAGAAATAGTGGCCAGAGAAAGAGAAAGAAAAGCTAGGACCACCTTGCTAATGGCCATACCAGAAGATCATCTAGCTAAATTCCATAAGATGACTGATGCAAAAGAAATGTGGAATGCCATCAAATCCAGATTTGGTGGAAATGATGAATCCAAAAAGATGCAGAAGTACATCTTGAAGCAACAGTTTGAAGGATTCACTGTATCCAACACAGATGGGATTCACAAAGGCTATGAGAGATTCCAAAGTCTTCTCAGTCAGTTAGAGATTCATGGAGCAGGTGTATCTACTGAAGATGCAAATCAGAAATTTCTAAGATCTCTACCTTCTGCTTGGTTACAAGTTTCCTTAATTATGAGGAACAAACCAGGAATGGACAGTCTCAGTTTTGATGACTTGTACAACAATCTAAGAGTCTTTGAAAATGATGTAAAAGGCTCTACTGCATCATCTTCCAACTTGCAAAATGTAGCATTTGTTTCTGAAAACACCAGCAGTACTAATGATGTTAGTACCGCTTATGGTGTTTCCAATACTTCTGGTCATAATTCAAAGCATGAACAAACATCATCATATTCCTTGCTTGCAAGTCAATCAAGTTGTCCTCAACTGGATCATGAGGACTTAGACCAGGTTGATGAATATGACCTTGAAGAAATGGACTTAAAATGGCAAGTGGCAATGATCTCCATGAGAATAAAGAAGTTCTACAAGAAGACTGGTAGAAAGCTACAGTTTGATGCAAAAGAACCTGTTGGTTTTGATAAAACCAAAGTGGAATGCTACAACTGCCACAAAACAGGGCATTTTGCAAGAGAGTGTAGAACAAAGGAAGATAACAGGAGGAGGGATGGATGGAATCCTGGAAATAAAGATGGGAGCAGAACTGGAAAGAAAGAAGAGTCTAAAGCATTGGTGACAGTTGATGGAGAAAGTGTTGACTGGACAACTCATTCAGAAGATGATGAAAATTATGCTTTCATGGCTAGCAACAGCTCAGGATCAGACACACAGGTATATTATTTTCTTTTACTCACATAACCTAAACTTTACCCTCTCATGTTCGATTTGAACATGAGAGGATCCAAATCCATTACGAAAGAATGTGGAACGGTGGAATGGAAGGTGTATGACTTTTAACTTTATTGACTTCCTAAAAAACCTTTGTCACCAAAATAACAAATTCCACTTCTTTACAACTTTTTTATACTCCCCAAAACATCTCTCTTTCTCTCTCTCTCTTGATCACATCCATTTTCAGTGACCGGAATCTAGTCAACTCCGGCCATAAACAAAAACCCATGGCCGACATAGTAAAACAAATCTTAACAAGACCGATCCAGCTAGCAGACCAAGTTATAAAAACAGCAGATGAAGCCATCAACAACAAACAAGAATGTTCAGAACTTAAATCCAAAACTGAAAAACTAGCTAGTTTACTACGTCAAGCTGCTCGTGCTAGCAATGATCTTTACTCACGTCCTACTAAAAGAATCATAGACGACACTGAACAAGTACTAGATAAAGCATTATCCTTAGTTCTTAAATGCAGAAACAATGGTATTGTTAAACGTGTTTTTACTATAACTCCAGCTGCCACCTTTCGTAAAATGTCTTCCCAGTTGGAGAACAGCATTGGTGACGTGTCATGGCTGTTGAGAGTGTCAGCACCTATGTCATCTACTGATGAGTATCTTGGCTTGCCTCCTATAGCTGCTAATGAGCCTATACTGTGTTTAATATGGGAGCAGATTGCGATACTGTATACCGGTAGTTTAGAGGACAAGTCTGATGCTGCTGCTTCTTTGGTTTCGTTAGCGCGAGATAATGATAGGTATGGGAAGCTGATTATTGAGGAAGGTGGTGTGAATCCTTTGTTGAAGCTGGTTAAGGAAGGGAAAGTTGAAGGGCAGGAGAATGCTGCTAATGCGATTGGGTTGCTTGGACGTGATCCCGAAAGTGTGGAGCATATGATTCATGCTAGTGTCTGTTCGGTTTTTGTGAAGATATTGAAAGAAGGGAGTATGAAGGTGCAAGGAGTTGTGGCGTGGGCTGTGGCGGAGCTGGTGTCGCATTATCCTAATTGTCAGGATTTGTTTGCTCAGCATAATATTGTGAGGTTGTTAGTTGGGCATTTGGCGTTTGAGACTGTCGAGGAACATAGTAAGTATGCTATAACTAGTAATAAACCGACTTCTATCCATGCTGTTGTTTTAGCTAGTAATAATAGTAATGGTAGTAATAGTGCTAATGTGACTGGTAAAGCGAATGTTAATGATGAGGATGATAAGAATAGAGTTGGGCATCCTACTGGGACGGGGGCTAATAGTCAACAGCCGTTTAGGATGCATAGTGTAGTTGCTAGTACTATGGCTATGAAAAACCAAACAAATGGAGTTGTTGCGAATTCTAATCAGAATCAGAAAACTGAAAATGTTGTTGTTAAGAAGCAGAACCATCACCATCATCCGAGTGTGTCGTTATCTGCTAATAGTTTGCATAAAGGGAGAGAGTTAGAGGATCCTGCTACTAAAGCATATATGAAAGCTATGGCTGCAAGGGCGCTTTGGCATTTGGCTATTGGGAATTCCGGGATTTGTAGAAGTATTACTGAATCACGAGCTTTGTTGTGTTTTGCTGTCTTGTTGGAGAAAGGTCCGGAAGAAGTTCAGTATAATTCTGCTATGGCGCTTATGGAAATTACTAGTGTAGCAGAACAAGATTCTGAGTTGAGAAGATCAGCTTTTAAGCCAAACGCACCTGCCTGCAAAGCTGTTATCGAGCAGTTACTGAAGATTATAGAGAAAGCGGATTCAAACCTACTACTTCCATGTATCAAAGCGATTGGAAACTTGGCTAGAACTTTTCGTGCTACTGAGTCTCAAATGATAAAACCATTGGTTCACCTTCTTGATGAACGGGAGGCTGAGATTACTAAAGCAGCAGCCGTCGCATTGACTAAGTTTGCCAGTTCAGAAAACTATCTTCACCTTGATCATTGCAAGGCCATTATCAGTGCTGGAGGGGCAAAACATCTGATACAATTGGTCTACTTTGGGGAGCAAATGGTTCAGAGTCCTGCTTTGGTGCTGCTATGCTACATTGCTCTTCACGTACCTGACAGCGAAGATCTTGCACAAGCTGAGGTCCTTACTGTTCTTGAATGGGCATCCAAACAATCTCTGCTGATCCAAGATGAAGCGGTGGAGTCTCTTCTACAGAACTCCAAAGGTAGGTTGGAACTTTACCAATCTCGAGGGTCGCGGTTCCATTAGATTATCATGTATATGTTATATAGCATAAAAATTGTTTTTTTCTTTCAAATTTTTGGTTTTAATTTACTTTTTATACGTGTATGTTTGTTGCTGTTGTTGAGTGTATATGAGATATATGTCACCTGTAGTTTTTCAGGAAAAGAAATATTATAGTGGCCAATTGTATTCAGCTTCTTATTTTTTGTATCATATTCTTTTGTTATATAAAAAGTGATCATCTTTGATCTTTAACCCTCTTCTTTAATAAGGGTCTAATCTTTACTCTCTCTGTGAACTGGGAATTTGTCGAAAGTTTTTTTTGGTTGATTAGTATTCATCAATGAACGAAGAATTATGATGCTATTGTAACTAGGACATGCATTCATTTTGAATCTGAACTATACTTGTCACAACACTTTGTTTAGTTATTGTTGAACATTGCCCATGGGATTGGATTGAACATACCGTACGTCTCATCGATACTAAAGTACTTACGTACCACATTATCTACGGCATTCTGAAAAACCAACTCTACCATTATTGCTGTCGCTACCTTTACAATAATCATTCTTTTTTTAGTCTTAGATGTGTCATTTATCATGTTCTATGGTTCATGGCTTCTGAGTTCATGCTAATGATGTACCCTCTTTACAACACCACCACCCCACAGAAGTATCATTTGACAGGCAGATAATGTTCCTTAGAAGTAGTGTAGCTGTATCTAATGCACTGAAAATTGTACAATGATCTTAAAAAAGTCAAATGAAACAAAAAAAGATCTTGTGGGTGATCACCAAACAGATTCTGAATTACCCGTAAGAGAACATTTTTTAAAGGAACCAAAAATGAAAAAATAATTTGAAGAAGAAAACTTTGCAGCAATATTTGGTGATTAGATTCCATTGATCCGCATTTCTTCTTTCCCTTGCACATGGGCATCAATGATTCAAATTTGATTTCTTTTTATCATATTTATTACAGTGCTACTATTGTTTTTTGTTTATTCGATTGACTTCTAGTATTATCTCCCCTGTTGCTTCACTTAAAACAGCTCATTATATTTTTGTTAGTGTCAATTGAACACCCCTCTATAATTCATTGAATTTTTCATATCCTAATCGTGACTTACAGGTATAAACACTTGGTAAATTTAGGCATTGGTTGTTTTGTAAATTGGAATGGAAAGTTCAGTCCCTGTGTTTGGTTAATAGAATCGAATTGTCATATGATTTCTGCAGGAATTAATGTTTTATTTATTATTGGATCTAAGGAGATAAAAAGTTTAAGATGAGTCTTTTCTATAGCTTTAGAGTAAGTGATCCAATCGACTACGCACTTATAATAGGAAATCGACAGCATTTGCTTCTAAGGATTGATAAACTAATCTATGTGATAGAAGTGATTGCTACTAGATAGAAATCATAATATTTTTGTGAAAAGATAACCAAACATGTGTTCCACACTTGGTTCAAAAGCAATTGGAGAGTTGATTCCATCACTTTCTGTCAAACCAAATATCACACCAAGTATATGCTAACCTATCGGATTTCTTCAGCTTGTTTTACAACTCTTTTATTTATTAATCGTCTTCTATGGTAAATAAACTAAGTAAACTAAACAAAATATAGTAAATAAATAGTTTATCTCTGAGTTTCTAGTTACAGCAAATCTGGACGGTCAATAGCAAACAAAGAAAGATTAAACATACTAGTATTGTTACGCTAAACAGTACGATGTCACCTAACCAGTGTTTGGATATGCATTTTAACAATAAAATCTAAATGTTATAAATAAGGTTATGCAGTCAAACATACAGCGTATTTGCAGCTTGTATTGTAATGAGGCTGTTTACAGGTTGTAGATGACGACTGGGTGTGGTGGTGGCCGGAGATGAGTAGTAGTTGTAGGTTCATTATTATCATCTTTTGTACGTGGTATGGGCAAAGTGTGGATGAGCGGGGGCGGTAGTGGTGGTGGTGGTGGGTAGAATTGTGATGATGGTTGTGGTAGAGGAGCACAAATCGGTTTTTTTTTCTCCAAAACTGAACCGGTTTCAAAACCGGTTTCGGTTCGAGTCAACAAGTCTAAAACGGGTTTTGCCTCAAACCGGCCCGATTTCAAATCGGTTCTTGGCAAAGAAAAACCTAAACCGGTATTAACCGGTTTGGGACCAGTCAAACCGGTTTTCGGTAAACCAGAAAACCGATTTTTATTTTTCAGTTGGACTCGGCAATGAAGTTTGGACGGTAGGTTGGGGGCCAAATTTTTTGAAGTATTCTTTTTTCTTCAACTAAATATAAGTATATGATTATATAGTAGGATTTTCTTTACAGGACCACTTTTTTGTACAGAACCTACAGAACTAGTCTTTTTACTCCTAATAATGCATGATGTACATCATATTAATGCAAGATGACATTTTTGTAAATATTTATTACATATTTAAAAAAAAGAAAATTGATTAAGAGCAAATCAGGTATTTTGTACCCACCCCTAAATAAATACTAATTTAGGTTTTTTATATTATTCTAAAAATTTGCTAGAAAAAAAATACAATTGATCTCTCTCCTATATCTATTATTCGGTTAAAAAAAACTGACCTATTTTTCTTCTCAACCCCCAAAACCTCTCTAGATCTATACCTCAGCCGTCATGAATCTTTGCATTTTGAAAATAAAATGTAACGATCACCGGCCGAATGTATCTTTATTTCAAGAACCGCCACACAAAAAGATATATTTGGTCAAAATACCTTGTACTATTCTGTTAGTATTTTTGTGTCGTTGTTTGTGTTTGTCAACATCTTTATCCAACAACGATCGTCCTCCTGTTGCTTTGGTTTGGTTGTTAAAAATTGATTTGTAAGGAAGGAAAAGATGAAGAATAAATTGATTGATTTTGGTCGGAAAGCCATGTTTTACGTTAGGGTTTTTTCAGGTTACGAAGAACGTCGCATCAGATCTTACCGTCTCAACCTCCAAAAACGTATCACTCAGGTTTACTACCTAATCTAATTTTTCAATACGAGGATTATTTATTGAAATGAAATACTAGTATATAAGCCGGAAAATTGGGGCTTATGAAATGTAAGCCGCAAAAAAAGAAGCAGCTCATAGGCCATATATAAGCTTAAACAAACACCCCCTTAGTAGGTTTGGTTGATAATGTGTGTTTGTCTGTTTGTTGTAGGCTGAAGAGAAGAAGGCAGAGATTAGAAAGATCCCGAAGCAGCTTATCTTATCCGAGGTCCGTCAAATGGTCCAGGAGATGCAGGCCGTCAACAACTTGAGGAAACTGTCAGTTCCACTCCTTATCTACCTATATAATATTTTGACTTTACTCTCAAATGCGGCAAGTTAACTTATCCCGTTTTGGTTGATGATTTTGGCCCACTTTGCGAATTTAGTAATCGCATATGCCTTCCTGACCCGTTAATTACAATATCATGGAAACGTGCATCTGGTATAGTGTTAGGATTGCCTCTCAGCCCATTAACCTTATATGAGATCGAGTCATGACAATACATATTGTATTTCTGTTGACATGAAGCCTGCTATTACATGCCATTGTTCTGTTTTGTAAAGCACTTCTTGTAAAGTAAAGTTATCATTAGAAATCTGCTGATGAATAGATTTATATACTATGGTGTCGTTTTTAATTAAATATGATTAGTTGAATCCACTGCTGTCTCATCTGTCTTGGAAGCTCACAAATGTTGATTGATGAAAATGGGGATTTTCAGACGTTTTGCTCTTTTTGATTGTATTAAAAATTTCTTAAATTTTTGATGGCCGATACTTGCATCTACAGTAATTTTATAAAGAAAAGACACAACTCATGCTCCAAGCTCCAAGTGCATACGTGTTCACATTGAAAGCGAGCATATGTGTTTTAGGTTAGTATATGATTAATGAAATGGTGTGCATATGTGTTTTGAGGTATATGTTTTAAATAATGAATATGTGTTTTTTTTATGATAATAATAACAAATTTTTTGTAGTTTCAGGTATGTGAATATGTTTCGTAAAGACGGTGACCATGGCCGATATAAAGAGTGATATGTCTTGCTTGAAGGGGTACTTCATGTTCTAATGAATTTGATGAAAAAACGAAGCTTGCACATACGATCTTGGAAGAGTGCACATATGATCTTGGAAGAGTGCACATATGTTTTTCGAAGAGTGCACACATGTTTTTGAACAACATGAATATAGTTAGATTTATATTTCTAATGTATTTTATTTGATATCAGATTTTGTTTATGTATTTATGTTTTTGGTTTGTTATTTGTATTTGAAATGTATTTCATTTGATATAAATTTTTTTCCACATTTTGTGTTATAAATTTTAAAGATTAAAGAATGTGCACAAGAAACATATGTGTAATTACCATATTAAGTTAAAAATGTACACTAAAAACATGGAATTTACAATATTAAAAAAACATATATGCACTCATTTTTTTTCTTTTGAAAACAGTATATACTAAAAAATATATAAAATAAAATAAAAAAATTAATTTCGAAAATTAAAAGGTTTTTAAAAAACGTTTTTTTAATTAAAAATTTTAAGAAAAAGTCAAAATGTGTTTTGACTATTATACCCTTTTGAATTAAATAAAAAAAAGTAATGATACTAATTTCTAATTGGTTTAAAGTGGTTCTGTAGGTTCTGTACAAAAAAGTGGTTCTGCAAATAACGATCCCTTAATTATATAAGTATATAACAAAACACTAAACATATTTAAACATCAAACATCAAATTGTTTCTTGAATACATAAACGGAATACATAAAAGGAATACATCGTCTTCTTGAATAACATTAAAGGAATAACATAAATAACGTCTTCGTCTTCGTCCCGGTCTTCGTCTTGAATTAATCGTCTTGGTTGAAGCGTATTTTGTCTTCGTAAAGAGGTTGGGACATACCAAACACTATTTCATCCACGTGTATTTCTTCTTCAACCCGTTCCAAGTCGCCTTTGAGTGGAGATATATGTTGAATCCTTTCTACGCTATCGATGTGGTCTTTCAAACAAATGCAAACTTCCATCGCAACTGGAGTGAGTTTTGTTCTTCTCTGTGATATAACCCTCCCACTAACCAAAAAGACGGATTTCGAAGCTACCGTACTTGCTTGGACCGTTAGTAGGTCACGGGCCATGGCTGCTAGAACCAGAAATTGGGATTCCTGTTTTTTCCAACAACCCAAAATATCCAAATTCTCAAACTCTTCAATGGTCATTTGATACAAAAAAATCAGATCCTTTGTACCTTTCGAGCTCGCTACTAGGGGTGTTACCTCGAGCTCGTTTTGTATTCTTAGTTCTTAAAAGATTATACATTTGAATTGACTTGTTATTACCATGAAAACTCGAACCCACCTCTTGATGCATAGTATGAATATGTGAAGAACTTGAGCCATATTATGTTGAATAAACTTGAAACGTTTTGTCAAAAGCATCGTTAAAGCGAGCACATTGACGAGAAATATAGTTCAGGTTGTGGCAACTAGAAAGGGGGGGGGGGGGTTGAATAGTTTACAGGTTAATTGGCGTTTTAAAATTTTACTTCTAAAATTGTTAGATTCGAGTATATGCTTAATCAATCAACAATATGAACCAATCAAGATAATTATCTACTTGTAATAACTACACAAACAATATAAAGAGATAAAGGAAAGAACGATTAAACCAAGACACCAAGATTTATAGTGCTTCGGCTACGAAGCTCTTCTTCGCCCTACTCCACTCCCCGAGTATCCGATTCGAGATTTCACTATGTCAACAAGCTCCCTTCAGGCACAGAAAACCGTTTACACGTCGCTTACGTTATTTTTCGACACTAAGCTAAATGTCGAGTCCTAATTTAGCTAGAACCAATCTGCCACTTTACAAACTCTACCCAATCACAAGTTCTACAATATCGGATTTACACACTATCCGATTCACACAATCACACAAGATAATCAAAATAGAGATTTGGATCTTAGAAGAAGAGAAGAGAAATCATTAATCTACAACACTTCGTTTCTTGATGAATATGAGTGTTCTTCTCTTGCACTTGATAGAAGAAGGAAGAATGTAGAAGATGAGATTTGATAACTTGAAACAAGATTAAACTATGTTAGTGATCAAGAGATTTAGTGAGAGAAAGAAGATTTTTAGAGAGAGAAAGATAGCTGAAAAATTCGTGCAAAGAGTTGTGTTTTTCTGCTGAGAATAGTGCAGCATTTATAGCCAGGAAATCCCAACGGCATCTGGTGGCGGTCTCGGCGGTCCCAGAAATATCTGGGGGCCGCCTAGCCACTAAGGGGGCCGCCACTAGACTGACACTTCCCTTTTTGTCTTTTTGTAGGGAAGGTTGATCTTGGTACGTTGTTTTCTGTTTTGGAGGGAAAACTGAATTTAAATTTTATGTTTTTAAATAAAACAATATTTTTATTAATAAAATTATTTTGTGTATTTGTGTAAAAAATAGTTTTGTAGAAATGTGATGATTAAGAAGAAAAATTATTTTCTTGATCACTAATCATGTTTAATGATTTGTTTATCCATACCTTAAGTGATTTATATCGAAATGGAAGTTTACGAAATAATAACATGTAAACGTTTATTTTTATCGTGAATGTTTTTACCTTTTGTCATCTTTAAAACGTAGAGGAGTCGAAAAATATAAATAATGTTTTTAGGCATTATTTGTATTAACAATCTCCCATTTTTTGATGATGACAAAATATAAACTCATTTTGTATAAAAATAAAATTTTCAAGTTATAAATGAGTTTTATCCATTTCTCCCCCTTTTTGTCGAATCCAAAAAGGTTAATCGTCGAGATATAGAGAGAAAGAATTCGATGATTCCAAGACCCCCCCCCCCTTGATGTATACTCCCTCTTGTTTGGGACACCAAAGGATCGAGCTTATGAGATTTTGCTACAAAACCAAGTTAGAAATACAAGTGCAAAAAAATATTTTTAACAAGTAGCAAGATTGCGACAAATGCTTAACAAGATAAATGCATTCATAAATAGCAAATTCATACAATAAGGCATAAATTGCTAATAATACTAAGAAATGACATGACAAATTCATACCTAAACGGTATGAATACTACAAGATAAATTAACTAAGCATGTCATAGAAAGACTTTTAAACCTAAAGCTAGACTAGTTGATTCTTGATGTCTAGAAGATGGCATAACAAAAAGATGGGTTGTTGATTATTTAGATAAATTAAACATATGAGAATGTTTAATCATTGTAGGGTGAGAAAGGAGAGGTAGGTGAAGCATGGTTTGGTTGTGTGTGAGCTTGAGGAATGGGGCGAGTGTCACTAAGAGCGGAAACACGGGATGCGACGTTATGATTTCATCGCACAAGATACAAGATATACCAAGCTTTGTTACAAAAAATTTAGATTACAAACATTTAGGAAATACAACCTTAATTAGTTGAAAACCCTTGTCTTTAGAAAATGTCCTGGTAGTAGAGGTCTTTGATTTTCATATACCAGTCTGATAACAATGTCGATCACACCTGAAAATGATACTCGAAAAGGTCAACATAAAGTTGGTGAGCTCGTAGGTTTAGAGAGTAAACCCTGTTGTTGTGCTAGAATTTAAGGGTGGACAATAGTACAATATGAAAGCAGAATGCAAGTAGTAGTAATTAGATTTCCAACACATCAACATACCATACCATGGTATTCCAAACCACACCCTGGTATCCCAACCAGTCAACATCAACCATAGTTTTAGCGCTTATAGACTACCAAACCTATCGCCTACCAGCTGGAGCTACACGGTCGGCTAAGTAGTGATGAGCAGAAGTCTATAAGGAACTTTGCATAATTAGATTTCATAGTGTTTGCATAGCATTCACATAGTATTCACATAGCATTCATACACGCAATCATAGGCACGTAGCATTGTCCAAAGAATAAGAACTTTTGCACAGAAGTAAGAATAGTTAAAATAGATTTGAGTATCATTTTCCCCCAACGGAAAAGAGTTAAAAAAGTGGGGCTACGAGAACTCACCTCAAATAAAATGATAAGTAGATGAGAATATGATTCAAACAATAGTATGCAACGTCGTCCAAACACGACCTAATCCAGTTAATATCCGATTCAGATATATGTTTTTAATGTATGTTTAGAGTTGATGCATAAGAGTCCTACATGTGAGTTGTACAATTGTTTTTAGTATTATTGGTTGTGTGATGGTCGATGAATAAGACTTAAAAGAAAATATACCCGAAATAGATATATACGTATACTAGGTATTATGTACTCACATCGACTAGATGTAGTCAAGTAATATAAATAAGAAGCATAAATTTAGAAGTAAATGAATACACAATAGACCATTATTTGAATATGTTTCGACAGTTTTCCCGATAAACCCCAAGTTATCTAGTTTAGGAGTATAAGTTATAAGAAATGACGCGTTTTATATACACTAAATAGTTAATAGTAGTTTTATAATTTATAAATTCATAAATTATATTTTTCGTCTTTTAGTCGATTTATTAAATTAATAATATTTATTATTTTGTCTTTTTGTCGGATTTTAAAAAAGTAAGTTTTAGTGAAATATTTCTAAGTGTAGTATTTTATAAAATTTCGGCATGAGTCGTTCGTTTATAAAGCGCTTTTCAATGTTTTAAATCTTATTTTCAAACACTTTCCTCAAATCAACCGTTTCTGACAAAATGTCAAAATCTACGTTTTCGTGTTGTTTTATCATAACGTATTCTCCAAAAAACTATTTTAACCCTTTTAGCTTAACAAAGCATAAATCCGATTCATATATTTAGTTTCAACGCTCAAAATCACTAGTTTTTCACTTATTGGGCCTTAAGCCCAATAGTAGTCCAAAACCGTATCGCTTAGTTCTAAAACTCTAATTAATCCGAAATATCAATTTAAATATACATTAAGAGTAAATAGAATTCTGAGTTACAAAGACTAATGTGAGGCAGTGCCCTTCCACAACTGAGTACCCTGTCCCCGGACCTATGATCACTCGGCTCAAGTAGTATACTGGGCATTCTTTCCTATCGCAATGCCCCACGAGAAGTAGAAGTGAGATAAAGCTGCAAGGGATTGGCTGAATATTGATCCAATTTAGGCAGCTTTCAGTCTCTATAAACTTGATGGAAATATATAATAACAAGGAAATAACTTGCATCAATTAAATGGCAATGAAGGAGTTGAAATCGAAAAACAAATATTTTACATATAAAAAATTCAAACATTCATTAGATTGTATGAATTTTGTAAAGATGCAGTTTTTTCGTTAGTATAGCCTCTTTAGAATATTATAGCTTTCTTTTTATATAAAACTTGTTTATTCATCTTTTCAAAATTTGTATTTAATTAATTCATTTGCTAAAATGGGTCCTAAGAGAAATTTTTATGACAAAATAAAAAATGCTATATATGATTGGTCATATAATCGGGGTTACATAGATTCCTTTTATGGAACATTCTAAATTGAGGGGATGAGAAAATTAGCCAAAATAACTCATTTTTTTGATAACAACTAAGCCGAAGCTTGATGGGCCTCAATTTGGGTCGTGGCCTTAATAGGACCAAACAACCTTTCTGAAAATATTCTAAGTCCGAAATCGAACATCGAGTTATAAGATACCCGATTAAGTATTTCTAGTATTCAAATAAGCCAAACGAGAAGTCGTGAAAATAAGTCAAATCACAAAAAGTCCACAATAAGCTACGGCTTAATGGGCCGTTTTTGGGCCGTGAGTTATTAAGCCCAAAACTAAGTATATATCTTTTTAAATAAGCTAATAAGCTATAAGCTATTTTTAGTTCTTGAAATAACTTACCAAAATAATGACTTTTTGCCTTGGTCAAGGGTAAGGAGTTGAGATTTGCCTGGTATTTTATATATATATATATTAAAACGAATCAAAGCCCACGAAAATTCACAATAAGTTATTTGAGAGCTTATTTTAAGCCGAAAATAGAAATAAGCTAATAAGTTCAAAAATGTTAATCAACCATCACAACCAATATATTAAAATGGTCTTCCTTGTTCTTTCTTTTCCTAGACTTCGAAACCAAACATACCCTAAATAAACTTTTTATAACTTTTTCGCTTTTAATTTTTAGAAAACGCACCGTACAACTAACATCTATGCATAATTAGGCATTCAAAAGTACAAAATATTCAAAAGAATGGTGACTTACAAAGAGGGTTTTGAAAATGAGATTAGCACGAAACCGACAACCCAAACCTTGTTTTTAAGCACCCATGACTATTAGAATCAACTCGGAAATGTTTAAACCTTCATTTTCTTGATCAAAATAAAAAAAATGAATGTTTTAGGGTGTTGTGGTGTTCGTCCAAATAAGAAGAAGAAGGGAAGAGAGAATATTTTTTTCTAGTGTGTGTTATTTTGTGTAGTGTGTGTGTTTTGAAATGAAATAAGACAAGGTAAGGATGCATGAACTAGACAAGGCTCCTAAAAGAGTGACTTGTGGTTCCCTTGCGAGGGCTGATTGGTTTAAGGATCCTAGGAGGGTTTCCTAGGCGTTTTGTCTCTTGTCGGGTTATCCAACGATCATAGTTCGTGATTTAAAACGTGACCCGAAAGTTTCTTGTATTTTAACGAATGTAAAAATGTGTTTACTTAAACTTTGAATATTCACACTATAGGTCTTAAAGTTAAATTGTTTTAGTTTTAGTGTGGACCATTAATAGACGTGCCGAAACGCGTTGTTTGACATTTTAAGCCGTTTGCGGGACAACCTCCCAAAAATTGATCAAATATAGATATATTCATTTAAATGAAATAATTATAAGAATAATTTTTTTAAAATGATTAAATAGAGATTGACTGCCTTAACCAGTCACCGATCCTGACGGATACAATAAAAGTCAATAAAATAGAGAATTTGACAGGACATCAATGGTCTAGAGTGTTGGCAAAGGTTAAACCCTAATCTGATCAGAAATGATTTATTATCATTGAAATTTGATGTTTGACAGGCGGTTAAACCATAACTGTTTAGCAAAATAGAAGTCAACAAAAGTCAATTGTGAGCTTTATTATAGAATTTGATGAAATCATAGTATGTAGGTATGCAGTCATGGTATTTTAGAATACTATGACCTAGGAAAAAAAATCACCGGTTATCACAGTTTAACCCCCTTAAGAGAATTTCGTCCCGAAATTCAATTCAAGTCATCTAGTATTGTGGTGTAGGAAGAAGAAGTATAGGTGTTTAGCATGATGTACTGACTTTCCTTGTTCGTTTGGTTTCTTGAAACGAGGTTTCCATTCGTTTTTAGGTATGACTTAGTCCTAAGCACTAGTTTGGATATCTACCAGAGGTGACGAATTTTTCATCGGAAGGCGTTGTTGATCATCTAATGTTTTCAGGTCGTCGACTTTCCTGAAAATATGATAAGTGAGGTTTTGATCAGGTGTTCGATAGCGATCTAGTTCGCGTCGCGACCTAACGGCGTTCTAAGTAATTCTGTAGTGTCTTGTTCTCGCATGTCTAGTTGATTTGATTAGATCTATAGGAGGTAATTGCTTAACACACCCCAACCTATGTTTTGCTTTGTCAGTCATTATCATATGTTCTTTTATCATGGTATTTCTAGGCTCTTTTTGGTCAGACAATTCATTTATAGTGTTTGAGTGATCTAAACTACCAGAGTCGTGTGAATATGAAATCCTCCGTGTCTAGGAAATGTAAGGTTTACGTCTTAGACAACCTATGTTGTTGTTAGTACTCGCGTTGATTTGTAGGAAATACAGTTTTGGTCTGAACTGTACCTAATATGATTGAGCCTCCTCGTGTCGTCGCGGAATGTTGTCTAGTGATTGCATTTATTTATACACGTATAATGATATAAGTATAGAAATTTACCAAACTATCCTTGAGGACAAAGGAAGAAAGGAAAATTCTCACAATTATATATAATATTATTATACGTATATTAACCGGGAAATATGATTCCCGGGTCGTATTCCTCGAAGATTTATGAAATTGAGACCACGTTTGTTGTTTGGACAATGATTTGAATTGGTTTGAAGATGATTTGTTTTCTAAAATCCTAAAAGAGAGCAAATTAAAGGACAATTAAACCTAACTTTAATAACGGGAAATTAAACTTTAACTAAAAACGCAAAACGGGAACCCTAAACGGTAATTAAAAACCCTAAATTTCCAAAATTAAACCTAAAATGAATTTTCACTTTTATTAGACTCTAATTGACTAAAAAGTAAGTTTAAAGAAAACTAGAACAAAAACGGAATTGAAATGAGCTTAAAAACACGAAAAACAAGAACGGAAACGAATCCCGTTCTTTAAAAATTGAAATTTTGCAAATTAAACCCTACGGAAGAAAAACTAATTTTCCTAGAAACTATATGATAAAAGAATTTTTTTTTTAAATTATATATTTTTTTATTTTTTTTATATTTTTTATGAATTTTTAAAGTTCTTAATAAAAATAAATGTTTAAAAATACTAAACTAATTATAAAAATTCTGAAAAAA
>BQNB010117196.1:0-21216 GCA_026074375.1 Tanacetum coccineum
GCCCGTGACCTTTGGAAGGTTTGTAACAACTATTGATGTTTATATCCCATTCAAAAAATCAAAATCAGGTCAGATTTGAAAGAGAGCATAAACCTAAGCAACCTGGTACTTTCAATAAGAAGGATACGCGTACAGGAGTTCCAAAGGCTGGTGTCCCCTGTACTATGCCCTCGGGTATCCCTAGAGGAAGCTTTGCTTCCATTCTCAAAGAAGGCTCTCCAAGCCTTTCGAATCCTGACCTACAGACTCCTGCTATAGTCCTTGAAGATTCATGCCTGAAGGAGCGTGATTTTAGCATGTCTCTTATGGGTAAGTTAAAGAGGTTTCCTCGATACCTAATCTTTACATCATACTCTCAAAAGAAAGATTCCAATCTGTTAAGATCACTTACCTTGGAGGCCTTTGGGTCCTTATCAAGTTGGATTCTCATGATTCATTTGAGAAACTTCGCAACCATATTGGTGTTGGTTCGTGGTTCTCTTCGATTAAGCCAGCAAGTAATTCGTTTGTTTCTGATGAAAGGATAGTGTGGGTTTCATTAGAGGGCCTTCCAATTAATGTCTGGACTATGAATACTTTCTTTAAAGTTGCAGCGAAGTGGGGAGATTTAGTTGTATGGGAGGACTCAGAGGAAAATTCTTTGTCTTGTAATCATTTATATATAATGACAAAGAACAACGTAATCATCCATGAGAGTTTTAAATTATTCTCAAGGGTAAATTCCATTGGATTCGCACTAAAGAATTTGATGCTTGGGTCCCTAAATTGCTTTCTGAAAGCGATCTTTACTCTTCGAATGATGATACAACGGATTTAGATGAAGGGTGTCAAAAAAGTGTCAAGGAGCACACTGTAACATTCCGTATTTTCAGGTCATTTACGACGTCATCTATTTTGCTAATTATTTTTTTTCTCGTACGCGATTACTTTTAATTTTAATAGTTAAGTTAAATCGCGTAAATTAAAAATCAGCAATTAACGTAAACGGACACCAAACGAATTAAAGTTTACGTCAAGAAATCATTATATTATTATTACTAAAGTAATAACTTACTTATTATATTTTATTTTTATCGTTTACGTTTCGCGATAAATTACATTTATTCATACCCGGAATCACAAAAATTAATCTACGCTTCAACAAATACCTATTTTTATTCTCAATGCTCAAAATTTATAAAACTTTACCCACATTTACCACTTGGGCCGAAATTAACTTAAAAGAAATAAGCTCGATCATACATTCTCAAGTATACACATTTAAATAAAACTACACTTACATTTTAACTTACACATTTTTCACCTTAAATAATACTTTCACTACATTTTATCAACATAATAACTAGCCATCTCATTCCTTAATTTCATGGGATAACCCTCATCTTAGGGGACCAAGAAACACAACTCATAAAACCATGGACTAGATCATGTAGTCTTGACCAAGACTCCTCATTTTACTCCCCTTTGTTTCCTTGACCGCCCCCCTCCTAGACTAGTCCTTGGTCTTTGTTGACTACCTTTATGCATATATATCATACATCACTAAGTGATAGCAAGACATACACTTAACACTTACCAAAAATCAAAACTTTCTCTCCCTTTTCCCCCCTCTTTGGCCACGGCAAACACCCCTTTTCTATAATCAATCCATACAATTTTATTTACCACTTATACAAGTATCTAGGAACATATCTAAGGTTATACAAAAAGGTTTGGAAGCTTGGTTGGGTGATTAAGAAAGGTTTAGCAAGATATTGGAAGATTAGGGCTTTCTTGAAACCTAGGGTTTTATTGGTGTGCAAGCTTGGTTTAAAAATCTAAAGAAGGGTTTAGATTTTATTTCTCATCATCATTCATCTCATTAAGGTTATCTATAAACCTTTATGTCTTTACTTTATTCACTTTTATGTGTTTACATGTTCTATATAACTAAATCACCATTTAGAGTTTTAAACGTGTAAAAGGGATTCTTACTTGTGATTATGATTTTTAACACTTTTTCATATGAACTTGTGATCTTGGAATATATAATATATATGACATAAGTATATTATGAGTTATAAAGGAATTGTGGTAATTATTTAGTTAAAAAGTATAGAAAGTAAGTTATAAAAACAAAGTTATACGAGTGTACCTATTTATTTCAATGGGACTATTTTGGGTCGACTTTTGAAACAGCCATATTATGTATTAGAAAGATAGTACACCTCATGATGTTTCCAAATATGTAGAGAACTTGAAAAACCGCCTTATAATGAAAAAGATACGATAAAAATACGATTTACGTTAATACCGGGTGTTATAAAACTATTTTTATAAAAATTACTATTCATGACAGAAACTTTTATATTTTTAAACTTCATAAATCAATAAAACTTTCAATTACGAGAACATGCTCGAAAGAATCGCTAAAAACGGAACTATAACGAATAAAATACGACGTTTACGGGTTTTACGATAACGAGAACGATAAAAATAAATTAGGGTCTGGTGTGAACAGTAAAAGTTACTGTTCACCAGAAGGTCCAAAGTTCAAAAATGTAAATTTATGATAACTCGTCTTAATACGAAAGCGTGGGCATAAGAAACGTCAAAATCGGGCTTAAAACGCGAAAGTTACGCCAGTTTTACTAAAACGGTAATTATAAACGTTTTTACTTATTAAACACAATTTTACCAAAACAATTAGATGGTGATTGAACTATATAGACCTATATGTGGTATTAATCAAAGTACTATATTACTAGGGAGTTTCATAATGAGGCCTCTTCGGGGTGGCGTATCGACGAGTTGTTGGATTTACGATTTAAAGTGTCCTAGCTCCTCATACGTTCACTACATGACCTCTTAATTATGATAGCCCGAACGATAGTATGATGAGCTATACGACCTATAAATAATCAAAGTGTTTAGTACTTATACGACCTATATTGGATTAGGTTGCCTTCGGATTCCTTCGTGACGCATTTTCTATTGTGAATACTTGTTGATTTCCATTCACTCAAGGTGAGTTCATAGCCCCCTTTTTCTACAATTGTTTTACAAAATCTACGGGGTGAATTACATTGCTTGTTTTACTATTGGACACAAGTGTTTTTCAAAGTGTATGCTATCCAGATTACTGCCTGATTATTAATGCCTAAGTTACCTTATTGCCGTGAAGTCCCTATTTATCATGAACCGTTAATTGCTATTGTAGTAAGCGCGAGTGTTGTGGATAGATCTATCGGGACTGACAATCCCCACCTTTCCTTGGGTCACTAGTTTGATCAAGGTGCATTTAACATTGAGAGGTGTTAGGTTGTTGGCAAGCATCCTATTTTCTGATTGGGGCACAAATCTAGTTAAGGCTTCGGTGTCATGAGCTTAGTGCAATAATAAATGTTTTGGACTTCTGAATGTGTTTCAGAGTCTACTATTACTTCGATCTTGTGGTCCACCCTTTTTACTGATAAACCTATGATTTCACTCAACCTTTGTGTTGACTTTTAGCATGTAATTTCAGGTCCTAGGGTATGAAGATTGGACGGGAGCCATGGCGGATATCAATGAAGACGGATTCTGTGTTTTATCTAAAGTTTATGCAACTTTTATTATCTTTAAAAACTTAAGTCATCTTTTGGTATTATGAAGCTTTTGTTTAATTAAGAATGTTTATGACTTTTAAAACTTATGGGACCTAATGTATGAACTCTGATATTTTGTTATGGCATCGAATGAAATCTTATCTTAAAACGTCCATTTAAGGTCGTTTCCTATATCTTGATTGTTGTACTTTGACGTAGCACCCCATTGTTACCATTCCGCTGCTACCTGATTTTGGGGGTGTTACAAACCCGTTACGGTTTTGTTTACATAGAATTATGTATGAATCTGAGTTTCACAAGTCTTGTATGGGCGGGATTTGTAACTGGAAGTTTAATATGATAATTGCTATGTAAACTTGTTCATAAAGATCCTTATCTTATTTATTTTAACTGTGTACTCAACTATTTTGAACTCTATGTCGATCTCCCCTGATTGTTTTACTCCTCGTCTCCGAAGACGAGTTTTAAACGCTCGTCCCATACTCATTGGAGCACCTGCATCGTCATGTCATCCACTACCTTGAAGAATTTTGCGAGTACGCGTATTGTATCAGAAATTATTAAGTAGGATGATTTATAATATCTTTATTTGAAAAGATTGGGACACCTCTTCATTTAAATAAATAAATTGTAAATCACCGAACCATAAGTTTATCAATTCATTATTTACATAAATTGGGACGCTTCTTTATGAAAATAATAAATTATAAATGAGTGGGCTTAATGGTAGCCAATATGACACGAGTACGAACTCAAACCCGACAACCACCGAAATCTGTTAAAAAGATCTAGAAACATAATCGTGTCTTACCACTCATCAGAATCTTGAAGCCTCGCTTGAACTACCTTATCTCCTTAAGTTATTACTTTTGCCGTTACAAATCCCTATGATCATGAACCGTTTGTGGAGCTAACCAACTTATGCATTCTTGAGCTAATGAAATTGATTCATCCTGGAACTAACGACTGCGTGCAATATTTCGTCACATATCGCATAAGCTCTCTCGCGAACTCCTTCCATTTATGGACCTTTATGTTGAGGATATTGTCTCTTGAAATGTCCTCACTCTCCGCATCCCATCATCGTTTGTTATAGATATTGTCACTATGTATTCTTATACTTTTACCTTTTTATTCAAGACTCCATAGGTTTGTGCTATGATTTTCAAATAATCAAAGTCAATAATAATTTTTAATAAAGATTTTTGAGGATTTCAGATATATATTTGTTCTTGTCGAGAGTATGCGAGATTTTTCTATAAATAGTAACTTTTTATAAGAACGTCGTAACAACTTCATAAACCTAAATCGGCTCGTAAAAACATACTTTTGTTGACTAAACTAAAGCACAAACATATATGGTTGTCTATTTCGTTATTAAAACGTTGTGTGCAACGTTCCGTTATTATTATTATTTCTCGTTCTACGGCGCGTCTATTATTAAGTCGCAGTAAGACCCGTTCAGTTACACTTTATTCGCCTCGTTCGCTTATGGTGGATTGAGTCATGGTACATCCTCGTGCTTCCTTAGTAAGTTGAATACTTGCATCCTTTAGCCTCGTTCGATATTAATCACCGGTCCTTATAGACTCTACCCTTAAACATTTGAAACCCTTATATAGACATACCCACGAGTCTCACCTTCTCCTTCGATGTTTTCACCGTTAATGATATTTTTTTTGAAATACTTATTCTGATGGATTAAATGTCCTGGTCAAACATAGCCAAAATTTAGGTATATGAGAAAAGGTCCGAAACGTCAATTTTGCTGAATAGATATCAACGTCAATTTCATGTTCAAATCAGGTTTAGTAAATCTTAAATCTTTTCTTGGTCACACAATCAGTTAACTCAAATCGAATCTCGGGACGAGATTCCTTTTAAGGGGTAGGTAATGTCACACCCCGCAAATTTTGAACTTTAAATTACTATTTTACCTTTTGACTTTTTGGTTCCAATTTGACTTTTGACTGTTTGACCTTTTTCGGCCACATAAAAATAATTACCACGTAGCCGGTAAATTTTTGAAACGTATTTAAATAATAAATCATAATTATTATTATTATCTCTCATTTACAAATTCATTTTTCAAACTTATTTGACTTGAAAACGAGAAGATATATGCTATTTCTAAATTGACTTATCAAAAATGACCCGCCCAAATGAATTATTAATTATGAGGTATACTAGCGTTTGGCATAAAACGCCATTCCGGAAAACTTTTCATTGTTACCCGAGACACGAAACCAAGCAGAAAATGACTTAAATAGCCTCGCAAAATTTTGAACACAACTCATACCGACCCAAAAATAATTAAATTTATATTTAATTATAACCTTTTACTAAATAAAAATATTTAATAAATTATTTAATTTTTATTCTAAAGCGTTTATTTAAAAAGGCGAACGTTCATATTAAAGTTTTATTTTACGGACAAAGCTTACTCGCGACACCCAATGGTACCAAATAAATTATAATGATTTTAAATATATTTTATAAAAATATTTATAAAATACTAGTCGAGTGAATACTCATTTTTATAGGAAAAATTATTTTAAACGCGATGGCGCAACTTTCGTATTTTAAATAATTCGTTAACTAGCCCAAACGAGACCCAAACCAATATTTTATAAAAGTTTCCCAAAAATTACACATTTGGTCCATGTGACAATATTTACAAAACCTACCCTAAACTATATTAAACTTGTCACTTGATTTTAAAACTTTACCCTATATAAATAAATTCTATTACCTAAACACACACACACACATTACAAAACCCTAACCCTAACACACACCTCTCTTCCTCCCTTGCTTCCCCGGCGTCGCCCACCGCCGCTCCGGCGAGATCTCCGACCACCAGCCGACCTCCGCACCATACCGCAACCACCTCTACACCACATCCACCTCCGCTTCCATCTCATCACCTCGTCATCTCCATCATCACCACGGCTGCCTCACCACCGTGACCTCCACCAACAGCAGCCGCCACCATCACCATATTCACACCGCTGCCATCACCACGAACACCACCATTTTCCGGCCACCCTCCGCGGCTCAGCCGCATACCACCACCACCCTCACCTTTGGATGGTTGTTTTATTTTGAATTTATCTTTATTATTATTAATTTTAAAGGGGTGTTTGTTTTTCTGGTTTTACAACCCGTAAGGGTGCGTTTGGCTGTATAAAACATCCAAGAGGCTGCGTTTGGTTTGTTTAAGCACCAAAGAGTGCGTTTGGTTCTTCTTAACAGCAAGTAGGGTGCGTTTGGCTGTGTAAAACAGCCTTCGGGTGTGTTTGGTTTTGGTTTTAACAGCCCTAAAGGGGTGTTTGTTTATGGAGTTAAAACAACAATAAGGGTGTGTTTGTCTCACTGTTTTAACAGCAACATCATTAGGGTGCGTTTGGGTTAATAAAAACCCTAAATCGGTGTGTTTGTTTATGTGTAAAAACTGCCTTGCAGGGGCGTTTGATCTGCGTTTAAAAGGGCGTTTGTTTCTGTGTTTTATGGCAGAAAAAGGGTGTTTGGTTATGGGTTTAACAGCCCATAAGGGTGTGTTTGGTTTTGCGTTTAATAACCATTAGGTGTGTTTAGTTTTGTCTATTTTTGTTGTCTATTTAGTTTGTTAGGTATATATTGAAACACGAACATTTTGCAACATGGAGGGGAAAATATTGAAATTTATGAATAAGGGAAACGTTGTATAAACGGCAAGGTCATGCCAAAATTTCTAAAAATTCTTATACTTAGTAGTTTTCAATAAAATTTCTATTATATTAAAAACCCGATAAATGGACAAAGTTATATAGTTTTAAAACTATTAAATTATAAATATACAATAACCCGATGAAAGATCGAAAACTATGCTTTTACAAACGAGATAACTATTTTAACAAAAACCCGTCAAGAAAATAAAATATTAATTTATAAATATTACTTTTATAAATCCTGGACTAGGAAATAAAGTCAAAACTTTTTGTAAAAACTTTAGAAACATCTTTTACTTATTTTGTAACTTTAAAACGTACGTTTATTTTTATGCAATAACATTATAACTATTAAAGTGGTGTTTTCCTAACACGTGTCGAATTATTTGGTCTAATTACTTTATCACATTTTTTATTATCACTTCGATTTATTCTTTTAAATGTTTCTTTATTATATAGTTCAACATATGAATTATGTAAGTGTTTATTTTCATATGTAATATATATGGAATATATTACATACTTTGCGTTTGCTTTTCGATTTATTTTATTTAACCAACCACCAAAACGCTTACCACTTGAAACCTCAATCCCTTATCAACGTGACGCGTTGATGTACTCTTCCATCGGAAACCCAAATTCATCATCCTAAGCTAGTGGGATATAACCGTTAAGTTTAGCTGCATCTTCTTGGTCGAGCCGTTCCGTTCTCCGTTTGTGATGTGCTTATAATTTGCATTTCTGCTAGTTGCTCTGCAACATCAAGGTGAGTTCATAGCCCCACGTTTTACTTGTTTTATATTTACCTTATTACTTTTGGGGTGAGAAACATGCTTGTTTACAAACTCGATTACTTCACTGAATTTCAAACTCGTATACGTTGATTACAAACTTGTTACATGATTGATATCACACTCGTTTTTACTTATGGATATAAGTACTTTAAGCTTTTACAAAAACGTTGGTTGTTTTTACTGGACACAAGTACTTGCGTGAGATATCCCTGTTTACGTGTTGCCTAAGTTAAGCGTTTAGACCACTACTGCCCGAACTATCATGAACTGTCAATCTCTTGACTGGAGGACCGGTCGAGGGAGCGCGAGTGAATAAATAGATCTATTGGGACTAATTATCCCTATCCGGGTGAGTAGCGCTCACTACCCACGGGGCGCCCGATAAACGGATATATGTCATGTCGAACTGGTTAGGTTGTCTTTGGTCGGACACCTGGAAGGGCAAACAAATACTTATAGCAATGTACATGCTATCTTTCGTAATTAGCTTCAGTGTCATGAGCTTAGTGCAACGTAAATACCCACCCCATTTTATGTGAAGTTATATCTCCTATAACTGTCACATACGTTTTGAAGTCTTGTGGTCCATACTACTTTGGTTGTACGTTTCTGATTACTAAACAGTTTGTATAAATCTGCGGGTAAGGCAGTATTCACTAAACGTTTTTAATCCTCATAAATGTTTTACTTAAACCTATGAATTCACTCAACTTTATGTTGACCGTTTTAGCATGTTTTTCTCAGGTGCTTAGCTTTGGACTTCTTGATGTGCTGTGTGGAGTCTACGTGCAATATGAGACTCTTTCAAGACTTATCAAAATATCATACTCGTTGTCTTTTGAAAACTAAATTATGCTTCCGCTACATTTTACCTACGCTTCTGCAAATGTTTAATTTCCTTTGAATAATGTAAAAACTTATTTATTTTTAAACAATGCAACGAGTTATGATTTTCAAAACGTCCATTAGTGGTCGTTCTCTTGTGCCTTGTGTTCAAAATATGATGACGTCACGCCCCCGGACACGTATTCCGTCCAGGCCCCGTTTGGGGGTGTGATAATAAATTTAAAGCTTTTGAGACACATCAACATGTGTGATGAATTTTCCAAAATCATGCATGACGAGTTTGAGATGAGCATGATGGGTGAACTTAACTTCTTCATTGGATTACAAATATGGTATCTTCTTTAATCAATCTAAATATATTAAAGAAATGCTTAAGAAATTTGGCTTAGAAGAATCTAAACCAATGAAAACCCCCATGTCCTTCGATACCAAAATTACGAAATACGATAGTGAATCGGTAGATAGTACCAAGTATCGAGGCATGATAGGTAGTTTATTATACCTAATGACAAGTAGGCCCGATATCATGTTTAGTGTCTGCCTTTGTGCCCGCTTCCAAGAGGGTCCCAAAACCTCTCACCTTGAAGCGGTTAAGCGTATCTTCTAATACATTAAAGACACTACGCACTTAGGATTATGGTATCCTAAGGGGACCGGCATAGAATCAGTTTGTCTATGCGACTATGATAATGCGGGAGATTATGTAGAACGAAAGGCACTTACGGTATTTTGACGGCATAGGATGTTGTTTGACATCTTGGTTCTCGAAGAAAAAAAACTGCTATTTCTATAATCCACTACGAAGCCGAATACGTTAGCATCCGAAAATGCATGTCAACAAGAACTATTGGATGAAAACAAGCTCTTATCTACTACGACGTTCACTCGACGAAGTGCCGATCTGTGCGACAATAAAGGGGCGCGATTGCCCTTAGACAAAAACCGGTGCAACATTCTTGAACCATTCATATCAAAATTCGTCACCACTCTTCTTGTTGATAATGTTCTAGAAGGACACATCTCAATCGAAAAAGTGTCGTCTATCGACAACATCGCCGACATCCTTACTAAACCCCTTAAACGTGAATCGTTTAACAATCTACGTCTTGGTTTAGGAATGATGGAACACATTCCATGAATCGTATTAGTTTGTTTCTCTTTCTTCTGTCTCAATTCTAGTCCGCGTTTCATTTCGTGTCGTGATAATTTAACTATTTCATCCGAAACTAGTTAGATATTTTTAATTTGCGAAATGCAAATTAATAGTCACTCTTCCTCGTAAATCAGTGTCAAAAATTTAAAAGTCTAAAAAATCCTCGCTGAGGGCGGCCCCCATATCTCAGGCGGCCCCAAAGCATATTTGGGCGCCCCCTGATCGATATGGGACCGCCACCAGCAAACACATATCTTTAACACTTAGTCAAAAAATTTCAAAACTAAAAAACAAACACCCCCTCTCCCTGCTGCAGCGACGAACTCGAACCAAAACCACCAAAAACTCAAAATCAACCATTAAAACTTGAATTGAAGATAAAATTAACACATACAATCATTCCTAACATAATCAACATCATCAATTGTAAGTTATTTCATCTATTTTCTTTCAATTTGAGTCTAGGGTTCATGATGAACATAAAAATTAAAATTGGAGATTTTTCATTTTTCCTTCAATTTTGTACAATTAGGACTACTAGGATACAATGTATAACTAATATGCTTCCCTTAGACATAGGATTTACATACACTAGTGAGTTTGTCAAAAAATTAATTTCGAACCAAAACCCCAAATTTATTTTCAAATCACTCACGTTAGGAACATAATAAAATTATTGTTATGCATTGTTAATACAACTTAAAAACGTTTTTAAACACATGCATAATGATCTCAGGTACAAAGGTCGAGATACATAATTCATATGTATTTTTTGACATGTTTGGATGCGCAAAATCAAATTAAGGAGTGTTTGGATTAACTCTTAGGATTTTAATTTTAGGTCGAGTTAATCGTTACTCCACATTTGTCATATTTAGACACACACTATAAACATTGTGAATAAAATCTTACAAGTACAAGACTATAAAACATGACCATAATATTTTTTTATTCTAGGTGACAATGCCTCGAATCACCGGATTAGATGGCCAAAAGACCCGTAACTACATCCCACACATATCAAATGAATTCAATCAACCATTAAGAAACACCATTGCAAGCTTTGAAAAATGGTACTTTCATGAGGGTAGGGTTATGAGTCAAAACTTTGAAAACATGAGTCATATCTATGCAAAGTTTGGATTAATTAGTTTTGATTATTTGTTGAACATAAACGAACAAATTGTTTCTCGTTTTGTTCTCGAGTTTTATAGTCAACTCACGTTTGACTATAACTCCAAGGGTCATTTTGTGGTTAATTTTGTCATACAAAATAAGTCATTCTCTCTCACTCTCGAGGAATTCGGTCAAATCTTGAAAATCCCTTTCAAAGGTCAAGTGGTTACTCGACTACTTGTCAATAAGTGCTCCTAGTAAAGGTCGTTACAAAACCATTCCTCCCTCTCCAAATGTCATTAAGTCTCTTATTCAAGTTTCTCGACAAGGTCAAGTCACTCGTACCAAAAATAAGAAAACCGTTGTCGTAGATCAAAACGAAATTTTAACCTGGGAAATTTCAAACTCATATGAAACCATGGGCTGCGCTATCATTAATCGTGAAAATGCCATTTGTCGAGGAGGTCATAAGGATCATGTCTCTGCGTGTCTTTGTCATATGCTTTATTGCATTGAAACCTCCTAAAGGGTATTATAATTACACACTTAGAAACTTAGAGAGAGAAAGATAGAGAGAGAGTGGATGGGAGAACAAACTTAAACACACACAAGATTATGAGAAAATGCATTCAACCAACACCCTCTCCATGTGTGGAGATGGTTAATATACTTACATGGATGGGCCAGGCCGGGCATTCTATGGGCTTACCTTGGACTTTCTATAAGCCGACCCGGTTAGATTACTTAGATATTATATTGAATTGACTAACTATTACTAAGGCTCGTGAGATCAATAATGATCGTCACTTCACTAAAAACTGAATTCCTAACAATCTCCCCTTAAGGGACGATCGTTGAGATCTCATAAATGATCAACACTTTTTGTGTTCCTAACAATCTCCCCCTAAGGGGTGATCATAGAGATCTCTCCTTGTGACCTTGATCATTAATCGTTGAAGCTTCTTGTCTTGATCTTGAGTCCTTTTTGTGTAATATTTAACTGTTGTCTTGCATCTTTGCGTAGTTATCATTGACTTTAGGCCTGATTTTGTTCCCTTACTTAACTGTATTTTAATATGTGATCTGATCACCTTTAGATTATCAACCAAGAATAATCTCTTTTCTCCATCTTGTAAACTTTGCCATCTTGTGAACTCGTGACTTTTTGACCGACATGCTTATACCTTTCTTGATTTGATAGCTTGAAAGCTTTAAGGATGCATCTTTATTGAAGTTCTTTAACTTTAACACTTCGTCACTACGAGAAAAATGTTCGATATCAGAGTGACAGAGACTTCTTTGAAATTATTTGACTTTAATACTTCGTCACTTCAAGAAAGACGTACGGTATCAGAGTAGCAAAAGTCTTGAAACATGTACTTGAGCTTTCATGATGTCTTTATATTTATCGGTCGGGTATGAGCATGTGGTTATGAATCTTTGAGACATTGGAATCAGGTACCTTCACCTCCATCTTTAAGTATCCTGTAATAAAACAGTTAGCAATAAAGTATGGGACGAATATGGCTTTGTCATTCGCCCGTGTTTGGTTGGAGTAACCTTCAAATCCATAAGGATTGACCTGTGATCATGTAGATTCAATTTATGAAGAATCTCCTTGATAGGATTTCCAGCTTGCAGTATTGAATCTTTCTAACACATATGTATTAGATTCATCGTACTCAACATATTCTCATTATCGGAACGTCTCAAAGCAGACAACACGATAAGAGTGAACCAGTGAGTTACTGTCTCACCGACTGAATAGAAAATTTGATTTGAAAATCAATCGACTGTCACTTGTTAAAGTAATTTTTGTTACACATCAAGATTTTAAGCAAATTCAAAATTTATTAATCAACGATCCATAACCTTGGAACAATTTTGATTCATATAAATCTCATCGTTGTTCTTTCCAGTTGTCGCAAGTTTGATTCAAAAGAATTCGCACAATCACGTACCATGAGCTTGTTTGATGATGGCTCAAGCGGATTTCTATCTTCACAGTGAAATACTTAAGTATCACACCCGATGTTTCTGTCAAAAATCACAAGGATGAATGCATTAGGACTTTTAATATCTATATCTTGTTATTCACATTGTGTGACTTAGCAAGCATAATTTTGACAAGTGTCCTAATGAGATTTATAGATGATCTCTTTTGGATCTAGACTTAATAGTGCACTTTGGTTTTAGTGATCGAAGGCTGGAGCAGACTGCGAAACCCTATGTACCCCCCCCCCCCCCCTTTTAATACTAACATAACTTAGAGTGAGAAAGTTGATAAAAATGCATGTACTTTCCGTGAGAAATGAAACAGAAAACTTTTAAGAGATTCTGAGTGGCTAGGGAGGGTTGTGCATTGCATCACTGGGTCCATGATGTCAGTCTTCAATATCAGCAATCATCTTTGTGATTCTTGACAACAAATGTATTGACCCAGTTTCTGCTTAAGTGTAAGAGGGGCTCCATTCTTTCACCTTTTATCTTAACTTTTATTTTTAATTCTTTAACCCCTTCAACGCTTATCGAGACTTCATAACTAGTACCTTGTTGGGTTTGTTCCAGTACTAGCTCCATCTCAGTCAGCACTTTTCCCTTATTCTTACTTTTACTCATTTTTTCATACCTAAGGACTACTACACTATCTAGCGGAATATCCCTGGGTAGATCCCTTCGGTTCTGGCTGGATCATGGGAACGAATACCTAAACTTAACCACCTTATAACTCCAATACAGTAAATAAAATGGTCGGTCTTTGGTACTTCCACATTTCTGCCACACGTAACCATTGTTCCCCTGTTATATTTGCATTAATTAATCAAAAAGAGTTTAGCAATAAATGGGATAAGCGTACACATAAGGATCTTGAAAATCCACATCCTTTAGCCATATATTTTAATCACATTTTCTCTCCCATTAATCAAAAATATTAAATCTCTTGATGATTTTGGATAAGTCATTGATCAAATATATCTGCTTGCGGGGAAAGAAGTTCTAATGTATTAACGAAGCCCGCATTATGACATTTTTTAAATGTTTCCCCTCAAAATATAGGGTATTAATATGGTTGTTTAAGTAGTGTTAATTTAACAAAAAATTTGAATTTACTAAGAAATTCTTATAAATTCATACTCAAACACTATATATGCCTAATTTTTAAGTCTACACTACACATTTTTATTCACAAGACTATGTATGAGACAGGACCTGAATATGTTCAAACCGAAAATGACAAAGTGTCATTAATATATCGACGTCAGCAAGTCTGTGAGTATCGACTTGATATCTCCTTTTGGGAATTGCTTAGCTTCCCCCCGGAACCTGCAATCCAGACTTGAGTAGATTCAACGCAGATGTGCAAGCCACATCAAGCAGTCTTGATGTATAAAAGCCCAAATATCTGAAGTACACAACTAATTTCGAAAACATCATAACACCAAAGTCAATTAAGTCCCCCCCGATGTCCGTATTTCTCCTTACACGTTTGTGGTGATATAAATTGTAACACCAAAGTCAACTAAGTCCTGGATGACACAATTATTCCCTCTAAGTAGCTGAAAAGATAACACCTAAGTCAACTAAGTCTAAAATGTACTCATTTCTTTCTGCAAGATACTTATCAACCTAGTTAACCTCAGTTTGTCACTAATTTCTACTCCTTTTAAAAATATGCATAGTGATTAACTGATTGGGTTAAACATTAATTTAACCAGAAAGAGCTCTTCTCACATTTTAAATAATTATTTTCCCAACACTTCCCCTGGGAACTCAAATGATGCATACTAAGAAATAATAAGATATCTCTTCCCCCATGTGGATGAAATAGTGCACCCGAAAGTAACAAGTTAAAACACTGATTTTCTCTGCGGTTATGACATTTGTCTTCTCAGAATGGCCTAAAATAAGAATAGGGTATAAATTCTATCATGTTTATACTCATTATCTTCTGTATATCTAATTCCTTTCCCCCTTTCTGGTATTTGATACCTCAAAATCAGCAAAACCTAGTACGCACATATACTAGAGATCGTGTTCGAAGAATTGATAAGCTTAAATCTATCCCGTGAGAATCAACTAAGTCTTAAATTGCAAATAAGTCCCTAAAGTTTGAAATAAATGACATCTAAAGCTCTTATAGTTAATAAGAAATTAAACTAAACAATCTGCAGAAAGAAACCCCTAGAAATTGTGATCCGTCATTAATCAAAAACTTTATACCGTATATTCCGTGAACTTATTTTGAAGACCGTTTTAAAATATTATTATCATGACACAATTCTCCCCTAAAATGAAGACCCGATTCTCTATTTAAAAGAGTTTGTTGCATTGATTGAGTGTCGAATTTGTCTTTGAAAATCTTTTTGTATTACTGAACACACTGATTTCATTGTGAAAGGACAACTTTTTAATACCAATAACAATAAGATATCTCTTATTTTGGACAAGAAATGCACTAACACATACATTAATTTGTATATTGGACACTAATGTTTGTGTTGCAAATTTATACAACCAAGCTTTTGCATGGTCATAAAGTAGAGCCATGCCCGAAATAAATTCCTTTTGAAATGTCAAGTTTTCTTTTGAAATACTTGCCTTAAGGATTATGCTCGGGTTTCTACTTAAATAATAGCGAGCCCATTTTGGCATTTTTTGAAAGCTCTAAAAAACTTTTTGCTCGAACTTCATTTACAGCCTCGTATCTTTATTAAATGATATTTCTAAGGCTGTAAATGTTATCGATTTTCAGAAGACATGGCAGAGATACATATTTTTATATTTTTTTCTGATTTTATAATTTTGTATTTTGTTTTTTTGATTTTATATTTTTCTATTTTGTTTTTATAAAATTTTATAATAAAAAAAATAAAAAACAAAATAAAAATTATTTTTTTTTTGTGTTTTTATATCTTATTATATTTGCATAGGAACAAGAAGATTTCTCATTCTTTGAAGAATAAAGCGGCACTGAAGCGTACACCTTTCTTTTCTTTGAGGAACGGGGCCTGAAGTGTTGTCTACAGACGCCATTAAATGAAGCTCGGGTTATGCACTGAATTGTACATAAGCCATTGAATGAAGACCGAGTTACAGTCTGAAGTAACTGTAAGTCATTTTTCTTGAAGTCCAGTCCAAGCTGATATTTGACCATAGAAGTCATCGACCATATTGATTAGATGTGTAAAAGCATCCCAAATCTAAATTGCTAAGGTTACGATTTGTAATGACCTTACATTGTAATACTTGAAGATGTAAAGAGAATTAAAACATGGATCCCATATGATTATTGGGGTTTCTAATTGGTTAGCAGTCCTAGATTCTACAATCTTAGGTGCATTACTCGAACTCACATGATTTGTTTCTTTGGGTCTCCATTGAGATGTACTACTTGGTTTTATGTTTCTTATTACAATTGATTTAATAGGTTTCCTAGGAGGCACTATTTTAGTGGAAGTGTATCTGGTTAAAGGACACTTAGTTCCAACTATAGTGAAAGTCCTTCCTGTGGGTACCCATTTATATCTAACATTTTTAAACATTTTACCAGTAGGTTTTCATTCTTTCATTTTAATGCTCTTAACAGCCTTAGCTCTAGCACGATCATTCACTTCAAAAAAATATTGTACAACACACAAATCATGTCTTGCATCAAAAAATCATTTGTTGCATGTTAAGCACATAGATTTAGAATCACTATCTTACAATTCTTATTTTTCAAACTAGATTTAACTGTCCTAGGGTAGGCTTCTACTTTATTCTTCTGAGTACTACTTGGTGTTTGTTGAATCTTATCTTTCTTTGTATTTCCTAAAGGCTGTGATCCGCTAGCACTAATAAACGGTTTTACTCTTGTAGAAGACTAGGTTTGATTGAACAACATAGGTTTGTTAGAAACTAGGTTTGATGAAGAAGCTATTTTTGTGTTTATGTTTCCTGAGTATGTGACGGGCTCAGTGTATCTAACTCTTTTGTCCTTATTCTTTGGGGTCACAGCCACTAATTTATCACTTGAATTGTTGATGCTAGGGCAGGTTTGTCTGATTATTATAAGCAACTCCTGAATGTGTTTTGTATACTTACAAGCAGAGTCTAAGGAATTATTTAGAGGATTTTGTGATTTTCCTTGTTCCACTATTTCCCTAAGAATCACAGCTTGTTCCTGAGTGTGCCTAAGGTAGTCAGAGTGAGCTGTCCTATTGTTCATCAATCTAGGGGCTATGGGTTCCACATTAATTTTAAGCATTTCTGGAGCAATAGGGTGTTTGGTAACAACATTATCAGCTAAATCCTTTCCTTTAAGTTTTCTTAATTCATTTTTGAGAGCTGTAATGACCAAATCTTTTTCCTGAAGACTTACATTTAAATCAGAGATTTCTACAGACTTTTGGTTGACTTGACTAACTAAAGCATCACATTGTTCTTTTGATCGAATTCGTGTTGGTTTGATTGAGTCATAAAGTTGCTTATAGGTCTGTTTCAAATGTTCATTCTCAGCAATAAGCTTTGACACCCTATGATCCAATTCAATATTTATCGTTTCAATCTCTTCTATGTCCTTCTTGACCTTATCCTCATTCACATTTCCACTTAAAGATTTAATTCTCTCTTTTAACTTCTTTATGACCGTGTCTTTCTCTTGCGACTGAGCTTTCAATTCATTTAATTCAAAATATTGATCAAAACTTGGAGCACTTTGATTTGAAACAGAGTTGTCTCGTTGAAAAATTTCCTGATTAAGTTGAGTATCAACTTCTAAAGAGATGCAATGTTTTTCAAGAGTGGTAAAACTTCTAAACAGTTTATCGTAAGTCTCTTTTTCAATGAAATCCTTTTTGTTGAGAAGCTCAGTCTCAAGTTTGAGACACTTTTCACATTCATGCGCATTCACATAAGCATTATCCACAGAAGAATTCATAATTATGTTCACTATATCTTTGTTGATGACTTGTTCCAAGAGTCGTTCGTTTTCATTTAAAACTTTATTCATTTTAACTTCAAACGTTTTTTACTCTAAACGATGTTGTTCCACAGCCTGTTCCATTTGATGAAAGACATTTTGGACTTCAGAAAGTTCATCAATTAAATATTGATCGAATGTATTGAATAAGTCCTTCAGAGCTTTTACAAATGGAATTATTTCATCCCTAAAACAAGCTTTTGTATGTTCAAACCCCCACGAGCCCTCAGTGATGGCTGTGGCCGTGGTTCTTTCTTTGACAACCACGTCAAAACCAGCAAGATGGTGTTTAAGTTTCTTCAAACTCGTATTAACCATGCTGACTTTAGGAAGTTCTTTTGGAACCTCAACTTTGGTGGGTCTACAAGAAGGAGTGGGATCTGAAGAATTCATAGAATTCTGAGACCAAAAGGCTTGTTCAGCAGATAATTCAGTTTGTGGAACAAATCGTGTTTCAAAATCTTGAGAAAGTTGGTTAAGAGCAGCATAATCGACTGGTGTAGTATTAACTTTCTTTTCTAACATCATTGGATCCTGTTGTTTTAAAAGCATTTTTGAACGACTCTCTTCAGCAAGCATAAGGGTCTCTTCGGAGTCAGGAATCACAATAGCACTAGTGTTCTTAATGACATTACCATCATAAAGCTTTGGTTCCAACTGCTGAGCTTTCTTCAGATAGAAAGGATTTTGAAAACCTAGAGCTTGTTTAGTGGTATGATCATAGAAAAACTGAGGTTTCGTCAACATGTGAACAGTTTGTGCTGATTGATCTCTTTTAAAAACAATATTATCCAGCTGTTTGATCTTCTTTTCTAAAGCAATCTCTCTATCAATGTTTCTAGATTCTTCTTTCTTAAAATCATTTTTGAGAAGAGTAACTGTTTGCATTAAAGATTCCTTTTCTTTTACATGTTCTGAAAGAATTTGTTTAAGACGATCAATCTCGACAGACTGTTCACATGAATCTGAAACGTTATCTTTACTTTTTAAATCAACATTTTGACCTTCTTTCAAAACTTTAACTTGTTCTTTATATCTTTCAAGCTCAGCAGTTAAAGAATCATTGACACTTTTATTGTCCAGATTAATCTTGGTGCAATTAATTACTTGGCTTTTCAGTTGTTCAATCACAGATAATATCAGTGCATCTTGTTGTGCAGAAGAGTTAGAATTCTGAACAGCTGCCTGTTGTGATTCAATCACTAACTGAGAATAAGAAATGATATTGCTATCACTGGTTATTTTTAGTCTCTGAATGGTTCACAACATTCGACTGTTCAGAAGACGGCATTGCCTACACATCTTGATTAATCATATTGTTATCCACATTATCTGGATTATGTACCTCAGTGAGAGCATCTGAACCATAACTTGAGATATTGGCCATGAAACTTGGTTGTGCATTAGGTACGTCATCACAATCTGAATCATATACCTCAACTCCATCTGCTTGGAAGAGTGCATTAGTTGTCACTGTGAAAGCACCTGGGCCAAAATCAATTCTTTCTCCTGTATCTGCCAAAATTGCAAGTTGGTCTTTGCTCAACTGAATCCCTGCTTCCTGAAGTTGTACTAGTAACATCTTTTGCTTGAAGCATTCAGCATGTTGTACCGTATTTGAGTGAGTATACTTCCTTGCCATATCATCATTACTCTTTGAACTATTGTCCACACAATTCAGAGTCTGTCGTTCTGGCATAGCAACTTGATGCATTGGATTTGACAAAGTCTCTAGTTGATTGTTGGATGATGGGTAAGTTGAAGCAAGTATGGTACTCATGAATGTCAAAGCTTTGGTTAAGCATTCAAGTGGATCATCAGTTGGAAGAAAGTATGGTGCAACAAGGCTTGAATCAACTTGTATAGGATCTGCTGATGATTGTAGAGAAACAGCTGGTGCTTGAGATGCTTGTTGATGAATCACTTGAGATGATTATGGATGAATCACTTGATATGATTGTGGATGAATCACTTGATATGATTGTGGATGAATCATTGATGGTTGAGGATAAATCACTTGTGAAGCTTGTGGATGAAACATTGAAACTTGATGAGGAACACTTTGAATTTGTGATTGCGGATTGTAAACTCTCTCATTCATGTTAAACATTTTTGAAGTAATTGATGTGTGAAATCAAATTTGTGGATCTTTTGTAGATTAAGTTATTGTTGTTGTAGTTTGAAATCAATTAACGTTCACGGGAATTTACAAATCTATGATTTAAACCGTGGGATTTTACTAAATCAAGGAAAAACCGTGAAACAATGATTAATTGTGGTTGAGATTTAAGAATTTGAGCTTTTGTTGGCGAAAAATGAGCTTAAAACGATGACCGGTGCACAAACGTTGAACTTAAAATGAGTATTGGTTAATTAAAACTCAAATAAGGACAAACGGTGCAATTGAAATTCACTTTGGAGGGCTAACAGGCAGTTATAAAGGAATAAGGACTAACGGTGTAATGATGTTTTAACAAAGAGGGTTAACAAGCTAACAAAGGACGAATGATGAAATGTATTGAACACCAGGGACTAAAGATGCAATTTTCAAAAGTTAATTAATAATTAAAATGTTTTTTCCCTCCTTCATGTTGTCTTCTACATTTAATTTTTTTTAAAATGCAACGTTTGATCTTTTTAATCTTTTAAACTCGTTCGGTTATCGTCGGTGAATTATGAATATACCACGTTGATCGAAAGAGGATCACATATCCAATGGTAGTTATTAGAAGTCCCGTAATGAACCGTCACACGAAACCGAAAAACCAAAAATGCTTAAAAACGTGTAAAGTTTACCTTTTATGAATTGCTCATTAGGTTTCCACACTGAGTAGATAGTTCGGTTCACAAATAACACTCCAAAGTAAACAAGTTGTTCGGTTTCAAAGGAAACGAGTTGTTCGATTCTCAAGAAAAAAGTTATTCGATTTCTAAGTGGATTTAGTTGATCGGTTCCTCTTGTTGTTAGTTGTTCGGTTGCTCTTGTTGTAAGTTGTTCGGTTGCTCTTGTTGTTAGTTGTTCGGTTTGCAACATGAAAATTTGTTGTTC
>BQNB010117197.1:8262-19351 GCA_026074375.1 Tanacetum coccineum
TCCTCTAGAGTTTCCTCAGAATCTCTAACATTCAAAGGAATTTCTATATTACCCGTCCTTGATGCAACATATAACTTTGGACATTCTGAAATTGCTTGTCTGAGTGTATAAGGATTCGGATACCCCAAACCATGTTTTAATTGTTGATCATAAACAGACAATGGTTTTGGACCGAGCATAAACATTGCTTGTAAAGAATTACCAATTTTCAAAAACAAATCAACATTCTTTTTTAGTTTTTCCTCAAGATCAAGAATAGTATCATGATACTTATCCTCGTTTTCACTCATTTTTCTTTTTAAAATTAAATGTGATTGTTGTAATTCCTCATTTTTCTGTTTGAAATGTTTGACCTCTTGACTTAATTCATCTCGTTGTTTTTTGAGATCTCGAATAATATCTCGATCACGATACAATTGAGAGTCAGCTTTTTTTGAACACGTTTTGCCCTTTCATCAGCTTCAAGAAATTCTTTTAAATAATTGTTATCCTTGGTTATGTTTTCCAAAACCCGATTCCTTTCCTTATACATCTCAATTTGACTATTCAAGGTCATATTTTGTTGTTGGACCTTTTGAGCAAATCTTTGTTGTTGGACCTTTTGAGCAAATCTTTGTTCATCATTCTCATTGATGGATGAAGATTGTACCTCACTTACAAAGGCAGACTCATAGCTTGGCTCATCATCAGAATTTTGATCAGCTGGTTGAATTCTGGCCATTAAGCATATGTTTGCACTAAGTTCTTCAATTTCTTCCATCCTTGAAGCATCAGCAAAGAGAAAATCATTTGCTCCATGAAATACTTCGAATCATGAACATTTGCAGTCTCATTTGTAGCATTCATTCCTTCAACAACTTCTCTTTGAACATAAGCTCGTCTATTATTTCTTCCAACATTACCAGAATTTCTGCTTCATCGAATAATTCTTATTAATACTGCTTCAAACGTCTGATTCTGGCCATTAAGTCATCATTACCAGAATTTTTGCATTCATTCCCTCAACAACTTCTCCAACATTACCAGAATTTCTGGCCATTAAGTCTATTAATAATTCTTATTAATAAGAAATTCTGGCCCTTTGTTTCTGGCCAGAATTTATGCATTCTTATTAATTCTGGCCAGAATTTCTGGCCCTTTGTTTCTGGCCAGAATTAATAAGAAATTCTGGCCCTTTGTTTCTGGCCAGAATTTCTGGCCATTATTAATAATAATTCATTCCCTCAACAACTTCTCCAACATTACCATAATAAGAAATTCTGGCCATTAAGTCATCATGACGAAGCTAAGAAGACATTGTTTGTTGGATGAATAGTTTGAGTAATGCCTTTGCAAGTAACAACATACAAGATGCGAGGGGATCCTTCAGTATGTTGTAAACACATCCTGCTCAAACTCTCATCATAAATCAACTACAGATGAAGGTTGTTGTCACATAATAAGAAGAGGTGTTTGTGGAAGATGAACCCGTGTGTGCTACTAGAGCCAAAGGATCATGAGACTTTTCTAACTTCTTTGCTTTGAAGTTTAACCAATTTCAAATTGCGAAAGATAATCAAAAAGATCATCAAACGAATCAACTGTCAATTTCTTAGCCAAACGAACTTGAGTCACATATTTCAACCATTCCGGTTGCAACTATAGAACGTTGTGTTAGTTGAAAACATGGAAAACTCATGTTGTTTTCGTTCCAAAATCATTCATTAACTGAGCAAAAAACCCCGGTTGTAACTGAAACTAGTGACTCCCTGGTGCTGCAACAAATTGATCATACCAATTTTAAACCACATCTCCCCTGGCAACTGGGTTTGTATAGTTTCCCCCATCAACGTCAACACGATCCCACATTTCCTTGGCCGTCTTACAAGAATCCACATAATTGTAAATCTCATTAGGAATAAAAAGAAGAATCATATTCGTGAGTTCCATTTTCGCATCATAGTACAACAAGTTGTCTCCTTCAAGATCGTCTACATCTTGTAACCTTGGTAATGTTGAACCTGTTGGTGTGATGCTCCTAAACACATAAGGGCCATCTTCTAGTGCTTTGAGAAGCCACTTCCGGTTTCCTTCAGCGTTTAAGATAATCGTTTAAAATCTAACTCGCCCATGGTATGTAACTACCCCTTTTCAAGGCATGGGTTGGCCTAGTCTCAGACTCCCGCTTCAGCAAGGGATTGTTGGGAGTTGTGGATTTCGACAGGTCTTCAGATTCAAAAGATTGAGCTTTTTAGACGAATATGATGAGATTTGTGAGAAAATAACCAAAGCTCGTAACAGTTTGCTAACACCCCCAAAAATGTGTCGCAGCGGAAATATGTCAGGGGCGTTACTTCATAATACAACAGCACAAGATACAAGAGAACGACCTCTAAATGTGTCGTTTGAAAAGTAATCTCGTTGATTTTCTTGAAATTGATATAACATTTGTCCCATAATTGCATCACAATGAAAAGCTTGAAAACAATACAACGAGATTTGTCAAACGCACCCTTTTTCGGCTGATAATAACAACCAAACGCACCATATGATTGTTATACATCCATTCAAACACCCCCAATCTGCCAAACGAACCAACGGACCTAAACCTATTTGAGAACCAGAACAACCACACCCAATCTGTGGTTGTTGAGCCAAACGCGCCCCGGCTGACCCCGCGAACCATAACGCACCATCGGGTGCTAGACAACCAAACGCGCCCTATGTGGGCTGTCACAGCCAAACGCACCCTTGTCGGGTGGCTGTCACCCAAAACAAACGCACCCTTGCGGCTGTGACGTGAACTCAACGCACCCTCTTTGGTGCTTATAACAAAACCACAACACGAGCACCCCCCCCTTGCTGCCAATACCACCCACAAACACCCTTGCTGGCGGTAAATGCCAACCAACACACCTTTAACTACCACCCTTATGGTTGTTTTATAAAACCAACCACACCCTCGTGGTGGCTGACAGAAAAAAAAACGAACGCACCCTATGGTGCCGAATCGAAAACCAAACGGACCTTTGTGGTCTATATCGAAACCAAACCCACCCTTGGCGGTGTCAACAACAAACCAACGCACCTTGGTGCCGCAAGACAGCCACCGAACCAAAACCAAAACAAAACACCTCTCGTGGTGTTTTTAATTAAACCACGCGCACCCTTTGTAGGCGGCGACGGCGTGGTGATATAGGTGATGATGGCCGGCTGCGGCTGCCGGAGAGGAGGAGGGAGAAAATGGCGCGTGAAGGAAAGTGGTAGTGGGGATCGGGTAGATCCGGTAAAGAGAAACCTTTTTGGAGTCGGCCGGAAAAGTCCGCCGGAAAAGTTTTCCGGCGGCGGCGTGGTGGTGGCCGGCGGCGGGGAGGGCTCACCGGAAATTGAGAGGAAAGAGATGAAGTGTGTGTGTATATTTTGAGAGATGAATTGTAAAAAATTATTTAAGTTTTATATTAATAAAACTTTTAAACAAATGTAATATTTAAATAGTTGGGGGTTATGTGTAACGTTCCGTTATAATTTTGATAAAAGTGTTCGGAACTCGTTTGGGACACATTAACGGATGATTCGATCGCGAAACTCGCGCCTTTGTTTTTGTCAAATCATTTGTCCGATAGAAATGAGTAGTTATTTGAGATTTTCAATAAATATTTTATAACCTTAAATAAAAATAAACCTGTTATTCGTTTTGTGAACTGTTACGTCTCGTTTCGCATAGAATGGATTTAAGCTCGAGATTGCGTTTCCACAACGCTTTTCAGTAAAATGATGATAATATTATTTAATATTATTATAATAAATACGGATATTTAAATAACAAAACAAATTTAATTATTTTTTGTGTGTCCGCTTAATGTTTGGTCGTCCATCTTTTTATTATTAAACTGTCTCTAATGGTTATCACAATCATACTGCAGATGATCAAAACTTCCACACACATAGCAAGCTTTGTTAATCATCTCAAAATTAATTCCTAATCTTTGAGACATCATGTAATTCCCGTTTCTTTAGTTTTCTCTAGGACTATGTGTGTTTTGCCTATTGTGCTCAACTTGTTTAGCAGTTTTCCTGTCAGTTTTGTTTGTTTGATTAGCTTTGACAAAGTCTATCTTAACAAAACTAGGCTTAGCTATTTTCTTTTCAATCTTAGTTTGAGATACATTTTCTTCCTCACTATCTGACACCCAATCCTCAATAATTGAAGCACCATTATTCTTCCTAACTGCTTTAGTCTTTGCTTCACTAGCCTTAGCTTCACTGTTCTCAACTACAGGCTTAATAACTATAGGCCCACTTGTAAACTCTTTTAAGCCAAAGAATGACAAATCAGGGTTTGGAGGCATAAAGTTTCCTGTATAGGGAGGTGGAATAACATTATACCCTAAACCTGTTTTGCACTTTTCGAATATCTGATAGTCTATTAGTTTGCTTAAGCTTTTAGATGAATTCTCAAAATTTTCTACTGTTAGTTGAATTTCATCTTTTTATTTTTGAGCTAGTTCCAACTTCCTCCTAAGCTCTGTAATAGCTACTTCTCTTAAATGAATCTTACGTTTTAAGACTTTGATATCTTCCTCATAAACATACTCATTTTTCTTATAAACTAGAAGTTCTTGTCCTCTACAGACTTTAAACTATTTTATAAGAATAAACATTTAACTTAAGTGTCCTTAAGTCTTTTAACAGTTGTTCATTTGTTCTTTTAAGAGTTTTAACATTTTCCAAAACAAGATGATGAATAGTTTGAATCAGTTAGCTACCTTTGAGTTTGAACTTGTAGAAGAGGATAGCATGGTGTGCTAGTTTAATTGGGTCCTTCTTCTGCTTGATCACTCCAATCATAACCAGAACCATCACAAGACACCAAAGCATTAGAAGTAGTTATCTCCAATGGCACAACCCTTCTTGTGATCTCCCTATTTCTGGTCCTTGGAGCCCTACACTCCCTTACAAAGTGTCCCTTTTATGGCAGTTTAACACTCCCAACCTTGGACTTATCAAAACCTAATGGTTCTCAGTACATTCACAGGAGAAACTTCTTCAAGTTTTATTCAAGAATATCATTGCCCTCATTGTTAGCTAGCTATCTGCCTACCTTAAATCCACCTCTTATAAATCATTCACGATGAGTGTTGTAAGTCCTCATTGTCAAGTTGTGGACTGTTTTGGTTGACTTATAAAGAAAGCACAGATGACAGCATCACTCAAGTTGTCAATTGTTGTTAAGTTAACAGTAGTAGCTAGAGTGCTAGCAGTTGTAGCACCATGAGTAGTAGCAACTGCTCCATTTGTACTGCTGGTGCTGTTTGAGGACACAAAAGTTACATTTTGTGTGATTATGTTGAGCTTGAGTCCATTTGACCTCTGGTTCTAGATATTCAGGTTGTTTTGTTAAGAATCCAAGGATTAATGTATCTATCTCAGGTTGTTCCTCCACACAATGGTATGTATGTTCCATTCTGGTGACAAACCTTCTTAAGAACTTTGTTTCACATTCTTCTTTGTGAGATATTATCAAATGAATCTCAACTGACTGCTAAGCTTTTGAAGCTATCAAAGGTTTGATCTAACACTTGAGTAGAAGATGCAGTAAAATTTCTCATATAGTGCTTTAGAAGATTCCTTTGAGTCTTTTTAGTAGCAGCATTCCCTCCAAACCTCTTCTCAACAGTCTGCAACAATGACTTGGCATCTTTGATGGAGTTAAACTTCAATTGATGTTCATTAGGGATGCCCATCAATAAAGTGCTTGTTGCCTTCAACTTTAACCTCTTGATGTGTTTCAAAAGTTTTAAATTTATAAGACTGAAAATACTGAACAATTATATGGAAACACACGGGTAAAGTATAACCCTCGTTTGTAATATAGTATTATAGGTAAGTCAGGTCGTTCCACAGGAGATTGGCAATTCTAAAATAAAGTCGATAATATTATGAAGAAAAAGGATTATCTTGTAGATTGTCACGGGTATAAAGATAATGGTCTAATTCAATTAAAAGGCATGTTTGGTTAAGAAACAATCAATATAGATAAACTTAAGTAGATGAATAATTCACGGATGTAATTATAATCAATTTAAGAATGTTTAGTTGCTTAAAAAGATCGTCTATTATTCATAATAAAAACCCTTTCGGCCTTTATTTTTAATCATGAAAATGCCTTAAGTGTGATCTGTGTTTGATGATGAGTAATATAAGCTTGCTAAACCAAGTTCGTTAGACATGTGGTTTAGCGTTAAACCTTTTTGTACTTGGGTTAATGTTCGTTTCCTTAGCCAATCCTCACAAGGCTAAGGTCTAGTTATCATAGACAAACAACTTGGAAATCAACCATTTAATCCGGAGTCTTTTGACCTACATCCGTAATAGATGGTGATCAAACGAAGATTAAAGGATCCAAGTCCAAAACATCAAGTCTATTATTTACATCAAAATTCATTAAAGAATCAAGTTGATCCGTAATTTTTATATAGTTCTTTAACCTAAACATGTTAACACTACTCAACTATTCATAATTAAACAATTCCATTTAACAAGTAAGATTGATCCGTAATTAATTTTATATAAAAAGATGGAAACATGTTTGTTTACACATATTTCAAGAACAAGGATCCAATCTAACAATTTTTCTTAGATACAAAGATTATATCCGATGTCTAGCACCTCCAACTTCTGAAATAACGAAACTTCACTTGCTCTTTTACCCAAAAAAGATGAAGATGAAGGTTTTACCCTTCAAATCTTCCTAAGAACTTACTCCAATTTCTTAGAGAATGATTGAAAGTGTTATTGAACTGATTGTTGTTGTTGTGAATGATTTTTTTTCTTTCAAAACACTAGCTCCATTTATAGTGACGATTAGGAAACTCAAAGGTTGCACCATTTATGATTTTTTAGTAACTAACACAGAAAGTGCGCCCCACTTGCATAAAAGTGCACCACACATCCTTAATAAATGCTTTGCATTAAACACGCTGACAAGTGCGCTGCACTTGGTAATAAAACCGGCGCACTTGTGTCTCTGACTTCAATAGTCCCTTTCTAAATTCTTCTTTTGACGATTGTTAGTTGTAATTAACCAAATTCTTTGCACGTTAAGTCCTTCCTTTTACATTTGGTCCTGAAACAACATTACCATAGCAAAAATGACCTATTTCTTTGCAATTGTTATTGCCGTTAGTACGTTTTATTTCTCGCATTTCTAAAGGATTTTTTATGTATATTTGGACGTTTAATTTCTCATTTATAGAGCGTTATTTAATCCCCCCTAGACTTAGGCTTTATTGCTTGCTCTTAAGCAATCAAAGCGAAAGAATTTCGTTGTGTTAGTTTAGAAATCATAAGCATAGATAACGCGACAAAGCAACTCACGAAATTTCAGATAAGTTTTATTTTTCACTCATGCTTAATTTAGTAAAAAGGGTAATAAACGGGAGTCACTCAAACGTGCAGTCATGAAATGTACAAAATTAAACATAAGCTTGTATAGATCTAAACTCCACGACATGTGTGGTACCGAACATTGTCTTCGAAAGAGGTTACATACTAGTAAGTTTTGGGTTTGTTTTGTTGAAAAGAGTTTATAATTAAATAACAATCCATCTTATCCGTTTATTCCATCGAACTTCTTCTTTTTGGTGATATTCAGATATTCATTTTTTTTAATTCTTGGGGATTTTGGGGGAACTTGCTTTCCCCCCATACTTATGATAAGAACACTTGCAGATACGCGCAACACTTTGAACGGATAAAATTTCATATGATTTAATTAAAAAGTTTTTTCAACAAAGTAATTCATTTATATTTTCCATTTTAATAATACCTCTTAATCAGAAAAATGTTTATATCACGCAAGCATGATCTTACTGCGGTCTCGAAAAGATTTCAAGCACAAGTTCTAGAATTTACAAATCACCGGCACACTCATAATTTTCAACCGATACCACTGTTCCAGAAAAAGCGACAAAGACCATACATACACATCCGTAACGACGGAATAGACATATATGACTGCAATCAAACCTTAACTCGAACAGGCTAAAGACATCAATTATCTTGGGTATCAAAGATGGAGATTACCGAAATCTTAAATGCTAAGGAGCCGAACTCTCACTTTTTATTGGTGGCATAATTTGCTAGTAAGCAAACAGCTTGTGGTAAAGACTTCTCAAATCCGTTTATGGTTGACAATTTACCAAAAATTGTAGGGTTTTCAACTCACCTTGCTTCATTGGTGAAGAGTTGGCTAGTCCAAGATCAAACAGTTCTTGGTAAAGACTAATCAAATCTGTTGATAGCTGATAGTTTGCTAAAAACTATATGGTTTATCAATGCACCATGTTATGGCAATGAAGCATTGGCTAGTCCAAAAGCAAACGGTATTTGGTAAAGACAAATCAATTCCGTTGATGGTTGACAGTTTACCAAAAACTGTATGGTAATTAACTCACCATGTTTTTAAAATGAAGAGTTAACTATCCCAGAGCAAACGGCTACTGGTAAAGGAACATCAAATCCGTTTATGGCTGGTAGTTTGCCAAAAACTACAAAGCCAACTTAGTTGGATTGTTGCTGAAAAGATGTTGCTGTGTTGCTGAGAAGACAAAGTTGCTGCTGAAGATGGATAGTGTTTAAAAGCTCAAGAAATGTTAAAAGTGTTTGGATACATCCTCTATGCGCTAAAGAAGATAAATCTGAAGAAACATGAAGTTAAAAGAGTTCAACATTCATGTTTAAGGGAGGATTGTTGGGAATTACGTTTTCCTAACTTAGTACCGACAGTATTAATAGTTAGTACTGATAGTTATAGTTAGTACTGACAGTACAAAATGTTAAGTACTGATCAGTTAGTTAGTACCGATAGTAGAAATTAGTTAGTACCGTTTAAGAGATATGTATGAGATATTTTAGGAAAAGATATGTACGCGTTTTGTAAGCCTGTTAGGGTTTATCCTTGGTCTATAAAAGGATCCCTCTTGGCATAGTTAGACATACGAGCTCAATATATCTCATACAAAATCATATCTCATAGTTAGTAATCTGTAATCACTCAAAGCAGATTAATAGAAATTATTATTTAGTTTTTCATTGTTTTTCTTAGTACTTGTGTTAAGATTCCGCATTAACACATAGTATTCATAGTCAGTGTTTCTACATAGTCAACTGTATTTATACATCTTGGCTATCATCCTTAATAGGCTGCAGAGATCTATTCAACAAGGGACTCACAATTCCCCTCATCAAACGTACAACACGATCCCACATTTCCTTGGCCGTCTTACAAGAATCCACAGAATTGTAAATCTCATTAGGAATAGAAAGAAGAATCATAGTTTCATTTTCGCATCATAGTACAATAAGTCATCTCCTTGAAGATCCTCTACTTCTTGCAACCTTGGTATTATTGAACCTGTAGGTGTGATGTTCCTAAACACATAAGGGCCATCTTCTAGTGCTTTGAGAAGCCATTTCCGGTTTTCCCTCTTGCGATTAAGAAATCGTTTGAATCTACTCGCCCAAGGTATGTAACTACCCCTTTCAAGCATGGGTGGCCTAGTCTCAGAACCGGCTTCAGCAAGGGATTGTTGGTATGTTTTGGATGTCGACATGTCTTAAGATTCAAAGATTGGATCTTTTTAGACGAATATGAGTGAGATTTGTGAGAAAATATCCAAACTCGGTAACAGTAGTCAAATTCGGTAACACTGTTCACGTAATCTGTAAACGAATACCCTTCTCGAACAGTACACTAACAAACTCGGAAATCTTCAAATACTAAATTCGGTAATCTACAAACTACTCAAACTCGGTAACACTATTCACTATAAACTCGGTAAACCTAACTTGTTAAATTCTAACAGTTATGAACTACTAATAACCACAAATTCGATGAAACCGAATTTTATGATGACTAGATAATCCAAGTGTTCTAGAAAATTCAAATTCGATAAAACCGAATTTGATTACCGAGTTTTAGTAAATCTTGAGCAATCGATTTTTAACACTTCAAAACTCGATAAAACCGTGAAATGAAAGTGTAAAATGACTTGTAAAGCTTATTACCGATTTTTGACTTAGTAAAATTCCCTATATCACAAATTCGATGGAACCGAATTTGTGAATCTTAACAAATTCGATAATACCGAGTTTAATACCGAATTCCTAATAAACGACTTTTGATAGAACCAAAAGATCGAATATTTCTATTACACTGATTTTTCGTACTGAAATTGCTAAATTTACAAGAAAAAATGTTCCAAAACGCAAAATCACTCTACCGAGAAAGCACAGCTTCTACCGAAAATCAAATCCACGCGTCCGAGAATGAAATGAACAGTTCCGAGAGTACAATAACATCCAATATCTCGAAATCACAGCCAAAATCAAGCTCGAAACCTCAATAGTACTTACCGAATTCAGAAACCACCAATTCTTGATTCTCGGTCGAACAAATTACACTCACAAATCGAACAATCTACTTCTATATTGGCGATTGATACCACTTGTTAGGTCACATGAATCTTGAATCAATCATATCAACATGCAAGATTAGAGAGAATGAGAGAAAATGGAGGGAAAATTCAAATCTTATTTAGGAGGGAAAATGAAAGTTGTTTACAAGAGCATCACCCTCTAATGAAGATTAGATGGCTATTTATAGGCAAAGGGAGGGAGGCTTCCCTTCCTTATTTTTCTAATTTTACAATACTAGTCCCTAGACTTTGGATATTATGATATTTCTTTCTTAAAGCATAATAAACCTTATTATAAGCTATATTAAACTAAACAATATAAAGTCTAATAATAAAACCACATAATCGACACTTTTCATAATCCTAACAAAAAGGATGAAAATGTGAGATAAGTTTCATTATTTCAAACTTTATTTAAATGTAATTTTGTCTCATGTTGGTCGAGCAGAAATAATCATCGCACAACTAAATGGCACAACAGTAGAGGAACCTATAACAACACCAAGTTTACATGACTTGCAAGTCTACGGGATCATTGTTGCTATCATTTTAGTCAGCATAGTTTCGGCCGCGTGAAAATGAGTAACAAAGTTGCACTAGCCTTTCTTATACATGTTCGTTTTCCTGCTATT
>BQNB010117198.1:0-16788 GCA_026074375.1 Tanacetum coccineum
AGTGAAAGGTTAAGTCTCGTGGGGAGCTTATCCAAACAAACTTTCCACGCTAAAATATTTACCTTTATTGGAACCACTTTAACAAGCATTTTATATTTATTCTAAATTTATATATCTTTTTATAACAGAGGTTGCAGTTTAATAAGGATGTATTCAGACTCATAGGTGACTTTGTTGAGTTACTAAATATCTTATTTCAATATTTGGTTGACCCACATGATTCAGTTAAAGATATTGCTAATGTAATAAACATGTACTTTTAAGTTTTTTTAACTTAACTTGCAATAATATGTAATAATGGTTGACTTATTCTTTTTAGGAATATCTTGTTGACGAGGAACTAAAATTGTGTTTGGAAGAAGAAGAAAGGATTCGTTCAGAACAGGAAAAGAGAATTCAACAGGAGAAGAGGTTGAGGTTGGAAGAAGAGAAGATGTTGCGGTTGGAAGAAGAGAAGATGTTGCAGAATGCGGAGGTGAAAAAAGAAAGCGTTATGAGTTTATGAATTCAACTCATGTTAAAACTATATTGGGCAATTTTCCACCTATCAACAGGAATGATGCACATTCTGTGACATGCAAAGCAAAGCCGAAAGAAAGTTAGGTTAAGATTAAAAAATACAGCCAAAATGTAAATGATCCATCTTTGGCTGAATTGCTAAAAAAAGTTAAACCATGGGTTGAGGTATGATATTTCTCCACATGTATGTTTTCCTATTAGTATTTACATTCTATCCGGCTTTTGGTTTTAAACAGTTATAATCTTATGTTCATAGGATGTTTCACGTTTGTTTCATTCAATGGACACAATTTGGTTGTCTGATGATATTGAGAGATTTATTAGTCAACCAGGGCAGCTTAAATCTATGTTCCCATGGAGCGATGATTATACAGTATCTAGGAATTTCTGGCTTAGATTAGTGTGCTTAGACCCTTGTCGCAAAGGTTGGCTAAGTGAAGAGGTTAGTATTGATAGACAAATTTATGCAAACAATTTATAACAATAAACATTTTTGTTTATGTAGTTATAATGTTTTATTTGCTTTGTGTCATTTACAGCACATAGACTTGTGGGTCGACTATATGTGGCATGGTAGACGTGAGAATGCAAACTGGGCCATGGTTAGTTGTTACTTTGTTCAACTACTTATGCAAAACAACATGCCTTTGTTTTATGCAAACGGTGATAAGTATGGCATTCCATGGAGTGATGTTGATCAGGTACATAAACACATATTGTCTTGACTGATCACTTTCTTCAAGATTACAAACCTAAGAATCATTTTAAATGTTGTAGGTTTTTATTCCCATTAATGAAACGGATCAGCATTGGAGTCTTGCCCAACTAGATATACTGTCTGGATTGGTCACTTTCTATGATAGCGGAGACACTTTAAACTTTAATTATACAACAGTTGTTTATTACTGTTTGGTTGATTATACTAGCTAGCATATGCTCTGTTTTTATGATGTTGTTAAGTTACCAATAACCAAAGTGACATACACATTATACATTTCCTTGTAAGTTGTTAGATCTGTTTGCAACTAAGTACACAACCATTCCATTTGTTTCCAACTAAGTTGTTTTCTTTTAAGTACAACTCCTCAATTAGCATTGGTATTATAATCAAAGTAACATACAATGAGTTGCCAAGAACCTTTTGACTTTTTGACCATACCTGCCAATATCATTTCAGTAACTCTAATCACAATTAATAATTTTTGGCATTTTCTTCTTCTTTCAAATGACCCACTATTGGCAGTTTTACCAATAACAATTTGGGCCAATTAATTTTCAGTACTTATTATTTCTCTATATAGTTAGTTCACAACCCACACATTTTCATAACACATCCTATTAAAAAACCTTTCTACACACACTTAGAGGCACATTACACACCACAATGTCTCAGCTATACCTCCTTGCACTTTCGGCAAACTCCCTCCTAGTGAAAGACATGATGGTTAAGTTGTTTGAAATTGACAATGAAAGGGATTTAAGGACAGTTGCTGATACTTATGCAATGTGCCAACAATTGCATGTTCGTTGTCACGAGAGGCGAGAGCAAATGTTAGAGATGCAAAGCTTTTTGCACGTGTCAACTAGTCTTGCTGAATCCTACAAATTGCTTGAGGAGCTTCAAGATTTTGAGTTGGAGAAATAATGTAGGACGTTGAATGAAATCAATAAGTGAGACACAACTCCAAGGTCTTGAAGAAACTCTCTTTCATTGCGAAGCTTCACGGTCAGTAATCCTAAAGTCATGTTATGCTTAGTGTTCACTGTAATCTTCTGTCAACCGTATCTTTTGTGTTTTGCTTCTTAAGTTGTTCTTGTTTAGATTATTATGTACTTTTTTGTTGTTAATGGTTACGTTAAGCGATGTACTTGTTATGTGGTAATGGTAATAGCATTGAAACTATTTGCCTCTTTTTAATGTTGGTTTTTAAAATTGCATTGTAAATGTTCATTATGGCCCGACTGTTACAACTTACTAAACTTAATGTTACATACAAGAACGTCTTCTCCGTTATCTTAGAAAAGTGCTAAGTATGTGAATAAGAAAAGTAAACACCAAGTGATTTATACCATTACTTTTAAGTCTTGCGGACAATGATTCCTAAAAGGGTGTATATACATGGGATTATGGTGTGTAGGTTTGTAAATTTTTTATATCGGTTAGGCGCATGGGTTATCTTTAGATGTCGAAGATCCTATTGACGTGGCCTTGGCATATCATGAGAAGATGGTTCGTTTACTTTTCTGTCACAAAGTTGACAAGTGTTAAGTGAAATGTAATTCTACAAATATTGAATAAAATTTTTGAACTAGTGATTGGAATTGTTTTGTGTCATTTATACCAAGTGCACTGATTATTAAGGCCCCATATTTAATTGGTTAACGCAAACAATAAGTCATAAATAAACACATAAACTAAGATTCATAAACCCAAAACAAATAATTAAAAAAATAATTACCAAAGGGACTAAATACATAAACATTACTAAATCACCAAACAAGAATGTGTAACTTAGTTTGAAGCATCATTATATATATTAAAAAAAAAACCCTAAAAGAACAACCCTAAATTTTTTTGATATAATCAACAAACTCTGTTTTTTCAAATGTCCTTAACTGAGTTTCCGAGATCTTCGACAAAATGTCTCTCATAAACTTCAAATCTTGGTCTTGTTGTTCTCTGAAGAAGGCCACACTTTTCTTCATTTTTGTATTCTTGGATATCGCGGCTTCATTGATTATCTCCTGCCTTGTGTTCAAACTAGCCTGGAGTTCTGTAGCAACCTCCATCAGTCTCCTCACTATGTCATTGATCCCTAACGCCTCTCTATCCATCATAACAGTCCCACATCTTAGGCAAATCCGTAAAGTTGATGGTTTCACAAGTTCTTGAAGAGTGTTTTATTCATTTTTTAGAGTGATTGGTTGTTTGTAAAATGATATGAAGATGATTTTGGATAGTGAAAACAACCCCTATAAATACTACTTAAATGCAACCGTTTAGTGTATTAATTAAACTGACATGTTCCCAACTATTTTCAAAGGGGCATGACGTTTAAGTTATTTTTTTGTACACAACTTTTTTTCGTGTTCATATTTTGTTAATGTTAATTAATTACAAAAAGCCCAATCAAATGTAGGCCAAACAGTTTGTAAATACCAGTATTACCAAGCCCACAACATAAAAATCCCTCCATTCACCTTAGTTTAGTTTACTAGTAACTATGAAATCAACTTTAAGTACAACCAAAATGAGATTTGTTTTCACAAGTACATTCATACAACTATGTCTGATTTTAAAGTTTCTTCCAAAATTATGTACGAACCCTATATTTGCTTATTTTGTCAGGTATGAAAATTATATTTGTTTTATGTGCATTTGTTAATTAAGTTTATAATATGTTAATTTATGTTCTTAACATGTGTACTTACATACTTTGTTTAACTACATTTTGTTACATGACAAATGAAAAGCATGAGAACTATGTTATCTTTGAAGTTAACCATGATGGTGTTTTCAATCTACACCCGTTAAGGTATGATCATGGCAAGATTTTAACTTTAAAGTTATCTAAGTTAATCAGGATGAGTTTCTCAAAACTGCTAGATATGTTGTCATGCAAACTTGAATGTGAGATTTGGGGATATCATTTTTAAAGTAACTCCTAGATCTAGCCTAGAAGAAGGATTAACCATTGTCGAAGATGATTTTGATATGAATAAAATGTATGACATGGGTGAAAAGTATGGGTTAATTAACTTGTATATAGCCCATTTACCAAAAAAATAGCAAAGTATTACTATAAGAACTTGAGTTTTGATGCGGCTGATGAAGATGTTCTTGTCTTATGTCCTCGGAGGAGCTTATCGCATAGGAAAAAGAAGAAGCTGGTTCACCCGTGTATATAAAACACCCCCTTTACAACAAAGAAAGAAATGGTAAATTCAATTCCATGAAAAACATTGTTTGGGATTTCTGAATGTTGACAGTGTCTGATGAATTAGGCTTGCATGATAATTGGTTATATGAAGGACTGAGTTTGGATGGTCCCATAGCTAGAAGCATACGTGTGAGAGAGTGAGGGTTTACCTTGCATGATTAGTTATGGTGAAATGAGAGGGAAAGAAGAATGATGAACAGTAAAATTGACTGAGTGTGTTATACTTGGACTTTGACCGGGTTAGGATGTTGGGCTTGACTTGGGCCAGGAGTGGATAATAGGTAATGGATTTGGATTTTGTATTTTAGACTTGGGTTTAGGCTTATATTTGTATGGTTCATATTATAATGGGCTGACCCGGCCCATTAAACGGGTACGGGTTGGCCCATTCAAAATGAATATGCCTTCGGCTTTGTTTTTTTCGCGCTCTTTCCATTCCCGTGCTCGGTTTTGTCCGTTTTGCTATATTTTTGTCCATATATGTTGTATCCGTTACCTGCAAGACACAATTCACAATTCAAACAAATACAATGCTTTTTTATGTATTATTGGTCATTATTGGTCTTTTTAGCTCGTTTTATTAGGTAAAAGGTATGTGTTTTAAGCACATACCAGTTGTGCACAAAGTTACCATTAATCAAGTGTTATATGAACTTATCCTTAGCTACCTAATCTATATTAGTAAGAAAATTATTTACTATATTTTGTAATTGGTTGATTTGTTGTGTTCATGATTATTGTTTTGTGCATTCTTGTGAAAGTAGTAAATGCAAATTTAAAACATAGTCTTAACAAATAAAGTTGCCTAGTTTCTAAATAAGTTATAGTTATTTGAATATTAAACACAACATCTTAACGGATCCATCTTAAAAATCTCAAAATAAAGAAACAACCCCACCTTAGTTTATGAAGTTGTTTGGTGTTAGGCACTGTGATAAATTACCAAACATCGCCATATTTGATGACTCGAGATTTTGCTCATGGATGAAGTAGTTTGGTGTGTTCTCCTACTGCGGATGATACATATCTTCCATGTTATTTGAAATGTGTTGCGGTTTATACATTCCTTGTTGATACACTTCATGATTTGCCTTCTTATGTGAAGCGTTCATTAAGTTGTCTCTTGGATTAGATGATTCCTGCATGCCATTTATTCTTATACCTATGTTCTGTACATTACAACATAATTAAAAGTTAGTAGTTAACTAACCAAACATTTACATTTATTTCACAAATTCATACTTACTTGAACACTAAGTAACGGAACATTACAAGCCGTTCTGTTGTGACCCATGGCACCACACCTTCCACACCTAGTAAGTATCGGCCCCACCCCTTGTGATCGGATTCGATCTTTGTTTTTTGTCTACCAGGGAGTTTATTACCCATCACAAGTGGCAATACAACTTGGAGGTCATTTGGAGTCTGCCAAGTTGGTATATCTTTTACAGGATAAACGATGCCTTCGTATGTAGCTTTAATTGTTGAATTCAAAAACCATGGTTTTGCCAAATTGTTAACATTAGTTAAAGCCTCTACTCTGGCAATTGCACAAACATGGCCACATGGTAAACCAGATAGCTGCCATCTTCGACATGTACATTCACCTTTTTCCAAATACACCATATGTATCATTTTGTTGTCCCGGACTTCATAGATGTTGTACCTTACAACACCATTAACAATCCAATTAGAGCTCTTTAACATTCTATACCTTATTTTGGCACTTGCCCATGGTGTTAGTTCTTCATCCTGTGAATCTAATATACAAAAGTATACATCTAAGTTAGCGTGGAATAACAATAGTTATAGGTTGTAAAAATTAGTAACTTATAAAGTTGAATGGATACCTTTATGTTTTTCTCGACGTTCATAATACCACTTTCTAAGACGATCTCTATACTAATCCATCAGGGCGGTTATTGGTATTTTCCTAACTTCTTTTGTTAACGCATTTACTGATTCAGCACTGTTTGATGTCATGTAGTTGTATCTATTTGCAGGGCACTTTGCCCTAGACCATTTCTCAATTCCAGCTTCAACTAGTTTGTAATGAGCATCAGGTCTTACAACTTGAATATCAGACATAAGCTTATCGAATTCTTGCTCGGTGTACGCTTTGCATGTACTCCAGTATAACACCTTATACCTTTCATTTTGCATTCCACAATTCATCATTAAATAACGACAACAAAAACCATGAAACGAATTAGGAAAGACAGTTTTACAAGCAAGGATGATTGCATAATGTCTATCAGATATTATTGCCAAATTTGGTACTTCCCCTATGCAATCTTTCAACTTTCTCAGAAACCATGTCCACGACTCACCAGTCTCACCTTGTGACACACCAGTAGCAATAGGTATAATTTGGTTGTTCCCATCCATCCCAACTGCAACGAGATTTGTTCCTTGATAAGTTCCTTTAAGATGTGCGACATCAATTATGATCAACGACCTCATATAGCATAAGAAACTCTTGAGCTATTACAAGAAAAACAGTAAAATTATTATATAAGGCTTAATTTGGTAAAAGGTAACATAATAACATTGTTAGTGGGTCAAAGAAAAACATAAAAACTCTTAAGCTTCCACAACCTTCCTCTTTATAAAGGGGTCAAAGTAAATCTAACCAAACTAACTAGTCCCATTACTATTCTACCAAATATACCAAATATTAGATTTTTACTTAGGGCACTTTTACTTATCAAAATATATTGACAATGGCATCTTCTGGATCATCTAAGAAAGTTGTACTCAAGTACATCAAATTTATCATGTTGCAAAAAATATCTGAATGCAAGCGTTCTGTTTATTTTCTACGTGGTGAAATTCGACATGCAATAATGAATATTGATCAACTCAATGGTTTGATTGAGATGATGGAAGTCATGGAGTTCACCTTGGAACTTTATGATAGTGTGTGGTGTTTGAGGGATATGGTTAAGGCTGAGAACAAAAGGCTTTTGGGTTTGAAATTCGACATGCAATAATGAATATTGATCAACTCAATGGTTTCATTAGGGTGAACTGATTATTGCTATAGCAGACAAAAGAAAGTCAATAGAGTTATTCAATACAAGAGACTTAGAAGGTGAATGTACCTTCATCCATTAACACAGCTTTTGGTGCTGCGAACTTGTGATTCCAAAAGTATTAAAGCATCGTTTCACGATAGGCTAACACTGTTTGTATTGGGTCTTTGAATGTCAATGTCTGTTTACGGCTCAGTCGGTATAAAAATATACAAACCCATACACCACAGTCGCCAGATTCGTCTGCTTGCCTAACAACATTTGGAAACGCGTATTTGATTTCATACCGCTCAACTGATATCCCTTTGCTGGCTAAAACTCCATGCTCGTTTAGATACGATGTAAGTTGTTGTGGCAAATTTCTCTTCATGTTTCTCCACCATGGTCTCCTATTTCCCTTGACCCAACCAAGAGTATCATAAAAGGTAACCACACCAGTAGAGATTTGGAGCTCAGCTAGACACCAGTGTCTTTGTGGCTCATTGACGGGAATATATACCTATTTAAACAACTACTGTTATATAAACTATTTGTACACATATTATAAATATGTTTTAGTTAAGGTTGATAACCAAACACACCTTCTCCACATTTCGCCAGGCCACAGGATACCTCACACCGTTGGAAAAATAGTCATGCATTGATCCACCTAGTATGCATGGTAAGAAATATGGGCTTACCATAGCCCAATCTGCGTCGGGCTCTCGAAAAGACCACAGAAGATCAACCCATAAATCCAGGTGCTGTGCATGAAAAACAAATTAAATAAACTAAACAATTTAATAAGTTTAGAAATAAGAAATGCATATGCTGAGAAAAATTAAATTACTTACACTATCTCCCAACCAGCCTTTTTTTGCCAGGTCAAGACAGGCTAGCTGTAACCAGAAAATTCTATCAACAGTTAAGTCCCAAGATCCCCAGGGAAACCGATACTTTGGCGGATCTTGCATTTTTAGAAATTCAGATATCTTATCTGGGATAGTTACCTTGTCCTTTTTGCATCCATCCGGCCTTGACAAATTATGGATAATGATATTAAATGCAAATTTATTCATATTCACAATATCAAATATAAAGTCAAACCTCAACAAACACTTGTAGTGTCAACAATTCATTAAGGGACATAATTTTCGGCTGTCCAGATATTTCCTGCAAAAAATAAAATATAAATGAATGTAGGATTGGTATAGTACGAAGGTCAGTATACCAATTGAATTTACAAACATTTCACTGTACCACCTCAAACTCAAGAGCCACAATGGTATCCCCGATGGAAGTCATGGATCTTGTTTTTGGAGGGGCTAGAGTAGTGGTTCCTAGTTGACCATATGGGGAACCAAGAGCCATAGCCAACTTCTTCTTTCGCTCTTGGACAGACCTTAAGACACACTTCTTTTGTAGACCACACTTCTTCTTTTTTGATCGAATGTTGGCTGCAAAAACAGTTTCTAAAGGTGGTTTGTAATCAGCTTTAACAACATTCACATACTTGGACTTGTTAATTTCATCCTGGAATTAGAAAGTGTGGTATACTTATGTATAATTACTAATAAGGCACATACACATAGGATTAAAACCAATCCGTTGTCGTAATATACCTTGACATTTTCTGGCAACAAATTCGTTGAATCTTTCTGTGCATCAATTAGCTCATCTACCGGTTGATGTTCTAAAGGTGTATCTTTGACAGGCAAATTCTCCTCTTCATGTTGAAACTTCATATCATCTAAAGAAACATTCGGAATAATCTCCTCATCATTCAAGACAGACATGTAATCGTCCCGAAATTCATCAGCCTGACATGTTTTAGTTATATAAACAGGATAAGAAAACGATTATAAACAAATAATTTAGTTTCAAATTTTAATATATATACATACAGTTAGGGGCTCAGCCATCAGATGTTCATTGATTTTAGGTCCAGAACGATCAACATGGGCTTCATGTTGAAGAACATCTAGTTCTGGATGGTCGGAAGCATAAGCACATGCTTGAATTGGAGCATCCACACTGGCATGAATGGGTTGAGAACAATTATAATCATTCATTTGATTCTGGCTTGTCAATTGCCATACCTCACAAACGACTTCGGGGCATTATGCATATCAGGACTGAGGGAGCATATGACTATCAAATTCAAATCAATTTGTGTACATAATTCTCAAACTAATCTGATAATAGGGGTTTATATATTATAATTAAGAGAAGTTTATACTAACCATTGGATCATTAGCTGCACCACCTAATTCTTGGTCCACACCGGTTTGATTAGAATTTAAATCTAGAACAGAACAGGATGGAATATCATGAGAGTGATTGGGAATCATATTAGGCTTTGTATTTTCTGCGGCATCATCATTTGGGTTCTTTTCTTTTAAAATTCTATCTAAATTTGCAATTATTTGTTCATGAACCTTAATCATGGAATAAAGGTCACGTATTGATACATTGGCCGGCTGATTCTCATTATCTTCTTCACTATCTCTACAGCCTGCTTCTGAATCAAAAAGACCATCCCCATCTTCCAATAAAACCTAATCATTATTTCTAACAGATTTTTGATTTACAGCATTATCTTTACACAAACACGCAGAAGCATCCTCGCACACATTACACTCTTGATCAACTAACTTATCATTTAGAATTTCATCTTTAGACAAACCCGCAGAAGCATCCTCGCACACATTACAGTCTTCATCAACAGAATTATCTTTTGAGACCAAAACAGAATCATCCCCGCAACCTTTCCAATCATCATCAACAATACCATTGAAGAATGGAATACTTGATTCAAACCATGCTTGAATCTTCTCTGCAGGAGTTGGATCAAGGTTGACAATTGGAATACAGTCCTAACAAACAAATACAAACAAAAATGCTTAGGAACCAAAAAGGCAATTTTTAATAAAATATTTGAATACAGTTAGGTATGTGCTTACAGGTCCAAATAGACGGTTGTAATGAGATTTATCAAACTTTGTAATGTTTGTCCAGGCAAGACAACGAGGTATGACATTATCCTTTTTAGACCACCATTGTTTACTGTTTGGGTAACTCTCCAAGATCCATATCTACATAATAAGTTTAATTTTGGTTACATAAAAACTCATAAGCTTTATACAAGATAAGCATAAAAGGATAAAGGTTTATAAATTGTAACCTTGAAAGCCCAAGCAAAACCATATAGATTGTATGTGGCATTGTAGTTTGGGTTTTTCTTCTTCTCATCCAAATGATGTTGTCGGTGTTCATAAACAATGTTGACAGTCCTTTCATAAAATTTTGCCCACATATATTCACCCCAAGGATAGTCATTCCACGCATCAAAATCCTCCACCAATGTCACTAAATGCCTAGGGATACAATTCCTGTCTTCTTTATCCATAAACACTAATTCGACAACAATTAAAAGACAAACCCGAACCGCATCAATATCATGTAAACCTGCCCAACCCTGTTTATCTCTAATAAGGGCCAAAAGATGACATGATTTTAATCTCCTAATATCTTTTTCAGTTACTAAATCTGGAAATATGCGCGTGTAAAAACAACTCAAATTCTCATGTTTGAGTGACACAACGCCAAGTCAAAAACCAGTAAGTAAAGAAAATTCTTTCCGGCCAAAGTGTAACATATGATCGCCAATACAGAATATAATTAAGGGACATTTAGAAGTAATTTCTGAGACGTGTACCTGATGTTGCAACACATAATGCATCAAATGGTTATCGTTGTAGTGAGAAGGAAGATCCAACCAAGGCCCAAATACAGTTCTTCTAAATAGGTTCAGACGATTAGGATTGGATGACAATAGACATTTAATTTCTGGAAGTAATTTCAAAGCCGACCTAACAACTACTTTAACATCATAAAAATGAATCTAATCAGTCATGTTATAAATTGATAGAGGAGAAAGTATGGGTAGATTGATTAAGGGATTACTGTGTATTTATGATGCGAGTGTGTGTTCATGGATGGTCAATTGTGTTTTTTTGTGTGTGTTTGGTTAAGGTTGATGAACTAAGAACAGTGACGATGTATGTGTATTTGAGTATTTAAACTGTTAATTTTGAATTTTTTTTATTAGTTAATAGGGTATTTTGTTAGGGAAAAAAAGTAACTTTTAAATTATAGTTGTCCTAATGTACTAGTTGCCCAATAGTACTAGTTGCCACAATACTAAATAGAATAAACCTGTTTACAAAGACAAAAAAAAGTCCATGTTGCCCAATACATAGTTGTTCTAAGGGAATACTAATTGCGCCTACAGACTTAAGGGGTACATATACGTTCAATGTACTATATACTTTTGTAATTTCAGGGACACTTCACTTTCTGCATAGTAGCGCCGTGTTTGCCCTTGGATAGCCACGAGTTATTTCAGGAACAAAAAGCCATTGGGCTGGAGAATAATAGTTCACTTTGATTTTGGACCCTTTAAGAATTAACCCTTTATTATATGCTATATTCATTTTATTTTTTCCATGTTTTTGGGTTTACACAATTAATATGAACTAATTCGCGATATATATTGAATTTTTCACTAGATTGACTTGATACAAAATTATACTCACAATGATCGGTGAGCAATTATTTAAATTAAAGGGTTTGTTAATATGTGTTCACCGGGCACATCTTAAAGTGCATTTAATAAAGATAAACTTTTCTTTTAAATCATAAAATGCATTTAATGAGCATTAGTTAAACTCGTAAATTACCTTGATTACATAGAAATTTGATATTAATATCATTAAACCTTTCATATATAAAGAGCTAAATATGTACCCAGTGGACACATGTTAGCAAAACCCTTAAGTTAAAAAAAAGTTTAATCATTTTCTAATTTGTTGTACTAATCATTGGCCTAAAACTCAACTGTATACACCTCAATTTTAATGGCACACCAATGTGTATAATCATTTCTCGCAAAGTCTAACGCCGCGTTATCGAGTTTTTTTAGGTTGGAATATAAAGGAAAAAGTATATTAAGAAATTATGGAAGCATTATATTGTAGAAAGAGGATTTTCTTAGACCAGAGTTTATTTGATCAATTAGGTTTTAAACCGTGCTTCGCTGCGGAGCGTGGGGTTTTACGTTAGTGACTAACTTTGCAACAGAATGATAACCTAAGGACTATTTCAGTATAGTGTCATTATTAATGATTAACTTTGCAACGGAACGATAACCCAAGGACTATTTCCGTATAGTATTCATCTTGGGGTTGGTGATTTTTTTTTATAGAAATAGTCCTTGAGTCATCGTTTCGTTGCAAAGTTAGTTATTAAGGACTAACTTTGCAACGGACCGACAATCTTAAGGAGCATTTTCGTATATTTGTGTCTCGGAGTTGGTGAAAAAAGTCACGATTCCCGAGTACTGCTAGTTGTTAATATAGTTATATTATAATAAGTAGATAATTTTCATGCATAATTTCTATCTTGGTTTTGAAAACACAAAGTCCTTGCTTTGACTTGCCAAAGTCAAGGTGATAAAACAAGTTCAAGTCATTTTCATATAAGGTCGTTATATCTTGTGGTCCATCATCGGATAGAACCTTTTTACAATGTGTACAAACACGAAAGAAGTGTTATAAACATGGATTGAACGACATAGAACCAGGCTAGCTCAAAACTAACGATTTTTTTTAGCACATTGATAACGTTTTAGTTTAACAATTGGGGCATTACCCAAGTGGTATTACTCCCCCAATTGTATACGTTCAGTTGACCTGTCAGTTGGGCTTTGATGACATAAGTAACGAGGTCCGGAGTTCAATCACAACTCCTAAAGTAAATGTCACGGAAAAGAGTGTATGTTGTCAGAACTTGGTCCTTGAGGAAGGATTAGTCGTCACCTAAGAAAGGTGCGTCGAGTTAAGGTCTCCCTGTCAGTCTCCTTTTGATTTTGACGTTTTAATTTAAGTACTCTACTCTCGGGTAGGGGCATGACTATCTACATGTGACATTCCTCATGTCTCGCTCCGACGGGATTCAGTATTATTGTTTTTTTAGTTTAAGTAAAAGCCATTGGAAAAATTCCTCCCATGAGCTTTGGATTCTTGTTGGTGCCTTGTTGGGCAGAAATTTGATTAATTAAAAAAAATTAACACAGTCGCATGGGCCTTACAAAGCCCAGGCCCAATTTCATCATGATCGAAAGTCGAAACTCGTAACAATTATTATGAAGGGGGCCCAATTTTATCTTTAAAGCGGTAATTGATTCGTGCTTATATATAAGCAGAGACGGAGCCATAATTCACGTTGAAGGGGGTAAAAAGCTAAGGTGTGTTTAGTTGGGGAAAAATATCTAATTTTTTCAGGAAATTTTTCATTTGAGAATAGAAAAAATAAAAACTTGTTTAGTTGCACTTTTTTCAATATTTTTCAAAAAACAAAAAATTTTCATTTTCTAAATTTATATGGAAAAATAGATTACCACAATTCACTATTCTCCATTTCTTTTTTTCCCTAACAAAATAAAACGTAAATGTAACTCAAACCAAATAAAACGTGAGTACCAATATTCTAACCCTATCTAGAGGTGGCAAATGGGTCGGATTGGGTCATGAGTCAAATGGGTCATGGGTCAAATGGGTCATGGGTCAAACAGATCATGTTTTAAAAATGGGTCTAACGGGTCATGGGTCAAACGGTTTGGGTCAGGTCGACCCACTAAATTATGGTGTTTTCATACATTTTTGTAGGGGTGTGCACGGTTCGGTTTGGGTCGGTTTTTGGCTAAAACCGAAACCGAACCGAAATATTCGGTTTTTATAAAACCAAAAACCGAAACCGCTCGGTTGTTGGCGGTTCGGTTTTTTCGGTTTCCATGTTTTTGCGATTCGGTTTTTCGGTTTTTTCGATTTCAAACCGTTTATATTTGGTTGTGGCTAATTTATATTAATAAACTTGTTTTACATAGAAAATTAGTTATTTTTATTAAAAAAAATTGTCAATATTAGCCTACTAATGTTTACACAAAATTATACAATTATACACATACAAATGAGATAAACACACGTGGATGTAAAAATACACATAGTATGATCATTGTCATATATGTAACAATATATTGTCAAGTAAACACACGTACATGACAAACATATATATAAACATTATCATAATACATATATTATAATTTCATTAATAAAATAAATATAAATTTAAAATTTTTACTTATTATTTATTTATTTATATTACATTAATTATATATTATTATAAAATTGGTTTGGTTCGGTTTTTACGGTTCGGTTTTTGGACAAAAACCGAAACCGAACCGAAAATTTTCGGTTTTTGAAAAATTAAAAATCGAACCATCGGTTTCTAGTTTCGGTCGGTTTTTTCTGTTTGGTTTTTTCAGTTTCGGTTTTTTCGGTTTCTTTTGCTCACCCCTACATTTTTGAACATTTTATACGTTTCGTCACTCTTTTTTACGTTTTCGTCGGTTTTTTCCGTTTTTTAACGTTTTCGTCCGATTTCTTACGTTTCCGTCCGTTTATTTACGTTTTCGCCCGTTTTCTTACGTTTTCGTCAGATTTCTTACGTTTTCGTCAGATTTCTTACGCTTTCGTCCGATTTCTTACGTTTTCGTCCGTTTTCTTTCGATTTCTTACGTTTTCGTTCGTTTTTTTATCGTTTTCGTCTGATTTCTTACGTTTTCGTCCGATTTCTTATGTTTTCGTCCGTTTTTACGTGTTCGTTCGATTTCTTACGTTTTCATTTGTTTTTTAACGTTTTCGTCCGATTTCTTACGTTTTCGTCCGTTTTTTTACGTTTTCGTCCGATTTCTTATGTTTTCGTCCGATTTCTTATTTTTTTTGGGTCCCTTTTTTAAAGTTTTCGTCCATTTTTTTACCTTTTCGTCCAATTTCTTACGTTTTCGTCCGTTTTTTACCTTTTCGTCCAATATCTTACGTTTTCGTCCGTTTTTCCGTTTTCGTCCTATTTCTTACATTTTCGTCCGATTTCTTACATTTTCGTCTGTTTTTTACGTTTTCATCCGATTTTTTAAGTTTCCATCCGTTTTTTTACGTTTTCGCCTGTTTTCGCCAGATTTCTTACGTTTTCGTCTTTTTTTTACGTTTTCATCTGATTTCTTACTTTTTCGTCAGATTTCTTAGGTTTTCCTCGTTTTTTTACGTTTTCGTCCGGTATTTTACGTTTTCGTCAGATTTCTTACGTTTTCGTTCGATGTTTTACGTTTTCGTCTGATTTCTTACGTTTTCGTCCGATTTCATAAGTTTACGATTTCTTAAGAAAACAGACGAAAACGAACGAAATCGGACGTAAATGTAAAAAACGGACGAAAACATAAGAAATCAGACGAAAACGTAAAAAACGAACAAAAACGTAAAACATCGAACAAAAACGTAAAAAATCTGACGAAAACGTAAAATACCGGACGGAAACGTAAAAAAACGGGGGAAACATAAAAAACGGATAAAGACGTAAGAAATCGGACGAAAACGTAAAAAAAAGACGAAAAAGTAAGTAATCGGACGAAAACGTAAAAAACGGGCGAAAACGTAAGAAATATGACGAAAACGTAAAAAACAGACGAAAACGTAAAAAACGGACGAAATCGTAAAAAATCGGACGAAAACGTAAAAAAACAGATGAAAACGTAAAAAAAACGGACGAAAACGTAAGAAATTGAACGAAAACATAAAAAAGACGAAAACGTAAGTAATCGGACGAAAATGTTAAAAAAGGGCGAAAACGTAAAAAAACAGACGAAAACGTAAAAAAACGGATGAAATCGTAAGAAATCGGACGAAAACGTAAAAAAACAGATGAAAACGTAAAAAAACAGACGAAAACGTAAGAAATTAAACGAAAACGTAAAAAAAGTTGAAAACGTAAGTAATCGGACGAAAATGTAAAAAAAGGGCGAAAACGTAAGAAGTATGACGAAAACGTAAAAAAATAGACAAAACGTAAAAAACAGACGAAATCGTAAGAAATCGGACGAAAACGAAAAAAAAACTGAGGAAAACGTAAAAAAACAGGCGAAAACGTAAAAAAAGACGAAACCGTAAAAAAAGACGAAAACGAAAGAAATCGGACGAAAACGTATAAAAACAGACGAAACGTAAGTAATCGGACTAAATGGTAAAAAACGGGCGAAAACGTTAGAAATATGACGAAAACGTAAAAAAAGGACGAAATTGTAAGAAATAAGACGAAAACGTAAAAAAACGGACGAAAACATAAGAAATTTGGCGAAAACGTAATGTTAATTGAGATTTATATATGTTCGGTAATGTTAATTTCGAGTATACTACAAATTA
>BQNB010117200.1:0-21215 GCA_026074375.1 Tanacetum coccineum
CCTTAATTAAAATAATAAATCTCCTAGTATTTGAAATACCAATTGATTAAAATTTGTCATGAAAAATTTATGGGAAAATGATACCACAAATTTGCATGAATTAATGGAATATTTTTTGTTGCTCCCCCTCAATTTTACATATGTATGAAACCACTTAAAAAATGATACCAATTTGTAAAAGAGATATAAAATTAAGGGTGAGTCAGTGTTGAGCACACAATTTTAAAAGATTAAAATATGTCTTTGAAGAATTCTTGAAAATTTGTGCTCAGACACTGGATGATCTTATAAAAAAGAGGAGAAATCTAGTTATATCATAATATGTTTTTATCTCAAACGGATGGTCACTAAGTCGCTAACGACGGTTTTTGATTTATCTAGACCGGATGTAACTTAGATCACTGGCACGCTTATCGATATGTACACACTCATTAATAACTATTTTGTCATTGAATACCACTTATGTTATTAAAAAAGTTTTAAAAATGTCTAGCACACATTTTGAAAGATACCACTGATGAAATTTGTCATTATAAAAATCTTTTTGCAAAAAAATGTTCTAAGACACAACTTGAAACATAGTTGAATGTTTTGAATACATAAAAAATTGTTATGAGATGATGTATTAAAAAGCATTAAAACTTTGGTTTTTGAAAAAACTCCCCCTAGAAAATTGATCCACTTATAAAAATGATCGTCTTTTGAAAGTTCCGTGAGGAATAGAGTGTTGAACACACAATTTTAAAAAATACACTTAACAAATTACTGAAAGATTGTCATGAAAAACATTTTTGAGAAATTGTAATCAACTTTTTGAAAAACCACTTGTTAGAAGACTTCTCTTCTAACGCTAAGGATAAGTGCAGTTATGCGTACACTCTCCTTTGTCGATGGGGTTCGGGTTGTAATATGAGAGTGATTACAAGCCATAAAAAAAATTAGAATTGACATGTTTTGAAACGTTTGAACTCTTGTTCAAACTTTATTTACATACGCGTGTCAATATTATTCGACATTTCTAGGTACGTAAACATTATCGATTCCAAGAGACATGTCGAGAAGATTCTTTTTGATATTTTTTAATTTTCTGATTTTGTATTTCCTTTTTGAAATTTTATATTTTTATATTTGATTTTATAGGTTTTATATTTTTCAAAAATATTACAAGTCGATTTTTGATATAATTCAAGCAGATTCATTTGTCAGAACCTCCAGTTCTGCTTGAGTCAAACATCTCATACCGAGTCGTCAAACAAGGTACTCAAGCTTTTCTTTCGAAATAGCTTTTATAAACATGTCGGATAACTAGTATTCAGTTCTAACAAAGTATAATTCTATTCATACACATTTTAACCTGTTCCTTGATGAAATGGTAACGGACAACAAAGTGTTTGGTGCGGGAACGCTGGACGGGGCTGCACGAGATGGCTATGGCTGACTTCGAATCGGAATACATTGGTATTTTGTTGAAGTGAAATTCATAATCTGTAAGTTGAGTTCTCATCCTGAGGACTTGAGCACAACTTGGAGATAAAGCAACATACTTGGGTTCTGTAGTTGACATCCCGGGGTAATCCTGATTTTTAGATGACCAACTAATGAGGTTATCACCTATGAATTGGATTCCTCCAGCAGTGCTCTCACATGTATCAAGACAACCTGCATGGTCAACGTCTAAAAAAGTAGTTAGTTCAAAACCAGAATCCTTTGAGGTAATTAGTCTAAGGGGGTTGAAATTTTTAGTTTTCTAGGTGTGTATATGACATTGCGTGAGGACACGGCAATAGCGTAGTATGGGGGATTTTGATATGTGCTTAAACACATATCATTTATTTCTTAATATTAGGCTAAAAAGACCAATAATGAACGTAAATGGTATAAAAAATACATTGTATTCGTTTGTATTATAAATTGTGTCTTGCAGGTACGGATATTCAATAAAAGGACAAAAACAAAGGCAAAGCAGATAAAACCGAGCACGGGAATGGAAAGAGCGCAAAAAACAAAGCTGAAGGCATATTCATTTTAATGGGCCAACCCGTACCTATTTAATGGGTCGGGTCAGCCCATTAACACTTAAATTATACATAACCATAGCCTTTTATAAACCTTTACTCCAAATCCATGTTATCCTTGTCCTGGCCCAAAATATTAAAAGCCCAATCCAGTCAATAAGTCAAATCTAATAAACCTGCTTTTTACTGTTCACTATTCTTTCCCTTTTTACCCATGCAACGGGTGAAATCCAATACACCATTCACCCATATGCTCCTAAGTTTCTAGAAGCTCCCTGACACGTCTGACACTATTCAGCCACGCTGGCAATCCCCTGAAACCTGATTGGATGATGGGACGTAGATTAAATCAAGGGCTCAAAATGATAGATCATGAGGCAGTTATGAATCAAAGGCTAGGATGAGAGATCATTGAAGGATCCCTTTGCTTAATGGATCTTAACCTTTAGCTTGTAAAGGGTTTGTTGCCTTAGATAAATCTAAAGTAACAATGATGAAACAATGATTAACCACTATTGATTAAGCAGAATTCAATCAACATTGTAAAGAAGAACACAATCAAAACACTTTTATATTGAACTCTGAATCTGCCTAGGTTACAGATTACAAACTATGATTACTATTTTATCTTTATTATCTTCTGTAGAACTATATCTACTAACTATGCCTAAGGATCCTTTTATAGACTAAGGAAACCCTAATGAGCTTTACAAAACGCGTATAAGATAATGCATATTCTTTTCCTAAGATATCTCATGCATATCTTTAACTCTAACTAATTTGCGTAAGCTAGACTTAACTATTATTAAACAGTATTAACTATTTAATACTACCAGTACTAACTATGATAAACCTTCTAGCAGTACTAACTATTACACTAGCAGAATTAACTACAATACTAACAGAATTAAGTCTGTTATACAAAATTCCTAACAATAATCAAATAAGCAAATAGATTGAACTTTAATCTCACAGATTCAAACCTCAAACTCTTAAAACCTTAAAAATGAGATTTAACAATTAAAGACTTAAACAAACTGAATCTTAGGACTAATTTAAGCTAAACTAAATTGACTCAAGTGCACAAAACAGGTTTTGACCCATTTTGACCCATGAAAACACTTAAACCAAACACCCCTTTAAGTTTATGAATCCTTTTTAAAACTTGATTTAGACTGATTTAAGCCACAAATTTCCAAGACCAGATGTTAAATAAGCTAAACAAACAATATTAAGCACATTTTAATATCCAATAAGCAGACAAATAAGCTAAAACAGATTATGCAATACTTAAAGCTATAAAGTGACAGATTATAAGAAAACTTAAGCAAATGATCTCTAAACTATAAAACAAGCATAATAAACATTAAACATCATAAGCAAATATAAGCAGACAATAAGCACAAATAAGCAGTTGAATAGTAAATAAGCTAAAAATGAAACTTACAAAGACCCTTGCTCAAAACAGGGCAAATGAGCTCAAAAGAGCTTATCTACAAGCTCTAGCTTATCTAAGATAAGCTAGTGACAGCAATAAGCCCTTTCCCTTTTTGCTTATCTCCTTTTGAGCGTTTTGAGTGATTTTGGTAAAATAGCTTAAACTTAAAAAAACGATGAAGAGTTTATAAGACTTAAGTAAACAACTTAAGAATGTTATAAAAAGAGCTTTTGTGAGCTTATAAAATAGTTTTAAATAATCTAACTTAAAATCTGGGATAAAAACATAAAACTTCTTCTTTCATTAAACTTAATAATCAGTACAAGGCATTTAAGAGAACATTACAATAAGCTAAAAAGACTAAAATTATAAGATGAAAATTCCTATAAAACTAAGTGCCCCAAAGGCTTACAAATGAGCCTATTTATACTAACCAAAAGAAGATTCTAGGACATGTGTTTTCTTTGTGAGAGCTCTTGCAGGTGTGTTTGTTGTGTGAGAGTCATACAGAAGCATCTGGCATTGAAATTGAGTAGTGTCCAAGTCATATCATCTTAGCCATTGATCTCTTGTTTTGTTCCTTAGACGAATGAGGTTGCAAGGGATTGCCAAGGTGAATTTTGGTGGGATAAGATGTGTAAAGGTGTTGGTCGACATAGGAGAGAAGAAAAGGGGATAGTGTCTTGTCTGGTAGTGAGGACATGACACAACTTAGGGAGATAATAAATAGTGCTCGTGCTATATTTGAAGTTTAGAAAAGGGCAAGAATGGTCCCTGAGGGTGTATAGGTGTATGGCATTCATAGTCCTTCCACTTTGCATCTTTGGCCCTTGAAGTTATATTGGTGTTTGCACCGTTAGTCCATTTAAGGACTAACGGTGTTAATGGATAAAATAGTTAGGGTTAACGGGAGTTATAAGGGGTATTGGGATTGGGCTTGTTTTGTTAGGCCGGTTATAAAAAAGGGGAACTTGGGCTTATAAATGGCTTAAGGCTTATAAAGTTTGAGTAGTATAAGTGGGCTGACCCGGGCCCACTAGGTGGGTACGGGTGGGCCCACTTTTGGCAATTTAGGTTTTCAGGTTTGGTTTTTGATGCTTTTTCCAATGCCACTTCTCGGGGTTGACTTTGACTTTGACTTTTTGACTTCTCACGGTCTTTCCGTTCTCGTGCTCGGTTGGGTTGACTTTGTTGACCATTGATAGCAATCTTCTGGCTCTTTTGCACTCTTTCCGTTCCCGTGTCCGTGTTTGTTCGGCTTTGACCGTTTTCTTGTGATTTTTGCACTATCCGTACCTACACATTCACAAACAACAAAATACACAAATACAAACATATTTTGCACATTTTAATCATTTAAGGGCTATTTTGGATATAATAAAGATATGTGATTTCTCACATATCAAAAATTCCCCAAACAAAATGATTGCGTGTCCTCGCGCAATATTATATGCTCTAAAACCAAAATCCTCAAAAATTCCCCAAACTAAATCTTTGAAAAGTAGCAAAGACTTTTGTAGGAGAGTTAAGAAATCACAAGCTTTAAAACACCCAATTTTTCCATTTTTCAAAACATTTTTCCATTTTTTTAGGTAAACTTAGAATATTCTGACTTTCGTTATTTCCATAACCGTTAGGGATCATAGAACAAGATGCATTTCGATCCGAGAATGCCCCAAAAAGGATAAATTCATCATCCCCGACTTTTCACTTATCCAAACCAAGCTTAAAATGAAATCATAATTAAATATCAGTAAAGATGCTAACACTACTCATATTTGCAACTTGTAAACTTTTCACTCCCGACAATTATTATATCTTAGGTGAATGTGCTATTTTGAATTTCAACCGTGGATCAACGTTTTGCAAAATACTATGCTTCATGTTCCACCCGAGAATAATGAGTTTGAAGGCGAGATCATCCCATGTAACGACTTTCGTCTTGGCACATCCCAACCTTGCGGCTAAGTGACCAGGCTTTTGACACCCCACAGAGACTAGTATCGGGACTCACGGACCTTAGGTTTCAAAAACTCTCAGGTTTCCCGAATATACATAGCTTATAAAATAGAATAGTCAAAGTTCAAAAGCATATTTGAATTTAACAAAAAGAAATCTATTTATTAATTTAAACTTAATATTAAACATTTATGCAATTGTAACCCTCGACCTTTTAGAAGGCTGCAACATCGGTTGTGAGCCGGCAAGATGCAACAAACTTTTATCAGTCTCAGATTTTTATCCTTACTATGGGCTTTCTTTAGAAGACTACCACATCGGTTTGTTGAGCCGCCAAAGGTAGTAACACATTTATCACCCCACAGATTTTATTATTATTATTAATATTATTTATTATCTATATTTTATAATTTTTTCATTTTTTTTGCTTATAAATAACTTTATATATAGAAACAATCTTTTTGAAAAATTCAAGTATAAGTTAGAAGCACAAACTAAAATTTTTGCTATACTTTAACATAAAAAAATGATTGAATTAAGTTTAATCTCCCAAAACATTCACGTATATACTTCCGTAAGAGCTTATGGGAGCAAAAACCCCAAATTACATACATAGCTCTTAAGATTTCTAAATAATCCTTGTTTAACATCATACTCATACTTAACTCTATCATTTTTTGTTTTTCGTGAATATCTGCGAACGCTTAGCCTAAAAGTTAAGGAACAAGCTAGAGCTCAACACGCTCGATCAGGTCAAAATTTATTCTTATTCTACCCAGCAGGAAAGTCAAAAATTGCGACAAAACAATTATTATTTTTTGAAATTTTTTAAATTTTTGTGGAAAAACGGGGTACGTGAGAATAACGGCTGCAGGTATAATCAAATCGATAGACCCCCCCCCCATACTAGAGTTAAACATTGTCCTCAATGTTTTAAGAAGGGTCTCTACGTAAATCTTAAGCCGTTTATTAAGTATGCTTAAAGATAAACGTTAGTCGATAAGATTAAGATATCGGATTTCCCCAAACTAATGGCAAGCAAAGGCTAGGAAGCTCGATTGGACCAGGACAAAACACTGAACACGAGAGTCTTCAGAGAATTTTGGATAAATCCTACAAAAAATTACAAGCACAAACAACAAGAAACGAAAGAGTACAAGCCTCCTCATATCACAATAGAAATAAGAAAGAAAATAATAGAAGAATAAGCATGGGGTGCCTCCCACGAACCGCTTGTTTAGGGTCACTAAGCTTGACCCAATCCCCGAATTCATTTGTCCTTGGGGAAGGTTTGGAAATCCGGGACAACCAATTTTGGTACGTCCCCTCCAAAGTAGTGCTTAATTCGATGACCATTCACCTTGAAATTTGGCCTGAAGTTTTGAGATAACTCAACGGTGCCATATGGAAAGACTTGGGAAATAGTGAACGGTCCGGACCAACAATATTTTAACTTGCCAGAGAACATCTTTAATCTAGAGTTAAAGAGGAGGACTTGATCACCGACGTTGAAAACGCAGTTTTTGATCTTTGAGTCATGGATCCTCTTTGTTTTCTCTTTATAGATCAAAGAGTTCTCATAAGCATGATCACGAAGTTCATTTAATTCATTGAGTTGAACTTTACAATGATCGTCCACGGTCTGAAGGTCAAAGTTTGCATGCTTCAAGGCCTAGTAGGCTTTGTGCTCGAGCTCGATCGGTAGATGACATGCCTTTCCGTATACTAGCTTGTATGGGGTGCACCCGATGGGTGTTTTGTAAGCTGTACGGAAGGCCCAGAGTGCATCATCTAGTTTGTCCGACCAAGAGGCACGGTTTTCGCCTACGGTCCTTTCAAGAATTCGTTTCAAGCCACGATTGGATACCTCAACTTGCCCACTTGTTTGTGGGTGATACGCGGTGGAGAGACGGTGAGTAACTCCATATTTAAGCATGACCTTTGCAAACTGGTCATTGCAAAAATGGGTTCCGCGATCACTTATGATAGCACGAGGGGCACCGAATCGGGCAAAGAGAGATTTAAGAAATTTGCAAACAACTCGGGCGTCGTTTGTGGGGAGCGCTTTTGCTTTAACCCATTTTGACAAGTAGTCGACGGCCACGAGTATATATTTGTTCCCTCGTGAAGACGAGAATGGCCCCATGAAATCTATGCCCCACACGTCAAAGATTTCACAAACTTGGATGGAATTTTAAGGCATTTCATCACGTTGCGAAATTTTTCCTTGACGCTGACAAGTGTCACATCGGGTGACCAAGTCATGGGTATCTTTGTAAATCGTGGGCCAATAAAATCCTGAGTCAAAAACCTTTTTGGCGGTGTAGTTGGCACCGTAATATCCCCCGGTGGGTCCACTATGGCAAGTTGTGAGGATGTCAACAGCTTCTTGGCCTGCAACACATCGTCGGATCATTTGATCCGTACATATTTTGAACAAATAGGGGTCGTCCCAAAAGTAATGTTTAACATCCTTGAAAAACTTGTTCTTTTGTTGAGACGACATCCCTTTAACAATGAAATTCCCTGCGTGGTAATTTGCATAATCGGCAAACCACGGGGTACTTGAGTCACTACGAGAAGTCACCATATTAAGTGTCTCGAGAGGAAATTTTTCATTCACCTCCTTTGGGTCGAGAACATTTTCATACGGGTTTTCTAATCGGGAAAGATGATCGGCCGCGAGGTTCTCGGCTCCTTTTGTGTCAATTACATTGAAATCGAACTCTTGAAGGAGGAGAACCCACCGGAGCAATCTTGCCTTGGAATCTTTTTTAGCAAAGAGATATTTTAGGGCAGAGTGATCCGTATATACTACGCTTTTGTTCAAGATGAGGTACGACCGGAATTTTTCAAAGGCATACACCACGGCTAACATTTCTTTCTCTGTTGTGGTGTAATGCGATTCTGCCTCGTTCATTGTTTTACTAGCATAGTGTATAGGCCTAAAGTGTTTTTCATGACGTTGCCCCAAGACTGCACCTATGGCAAAGTCGCTTGCATCGTACATAAGCTCAAAGGGTAGGTCCCAGTCTGGAGCAATCAAGATTGGAGTTTCAGTAAGTTTTTTCTTTAATGTTTGAAAAGCTTGAATATAATTATCGAAAAAAATGAACGAAGTATTCTTCTCAAGAAGATGAGTCATTGGTCGGGAAATTTTGGAAAATCCTTAATGAACCGTCGGTAGAAACCGGCATGACCGAGAAAACTCCGAACACCCTTTACGGTGGTGGGATGAGGTAACTTAGCAATCACATCGATTTTGGCTTTATCAACCTCAATCCCTTTTTTGGAAATCTTATGGCCAAGGACAATGCCTTCTTTTACCATAAAATGACTCTTTTCCCAGTTTAGACAAAGATTGGTGTCTTCACACCTTTGAAGCATCTTGTCTACACGAGAGAGGCAATTTTCGAATGAATTCCCAAAGACCGAAAAGTCGTCCATGAAGACTTCCATCGTTTTTTCGATCATATCATGAAAGATAGCCATCATACACCTTTGGAACGTGCCCGGTGCATTGCATAAGCCAAAAGGCATGCGACGGTAGGCGAACGTTCCGTAAGGACACGTGAATGTTGTCTTTTCTTGATCATGAGGGTCGATGGGAATTTGAAAGTAACCCGAGAAACCATCAAGAAAACAATAGTACTCGTTTCCCGCTAATCTCTCAAGCATTTAATCCATAAACGGGAGTGGAAAGTGGTCTTTACGAGTGGCTTCATTTAACTTTCAATAGTCAATGCATATACGCCATCCCGTAACCAATCGATTCGGAATTAATTCATTTTCATCATTTTCAACAACGGTAAAACCACCCTTTTTCGGTACGCAATGTACAGGGCTTACCCAAGGACTATCCGAGATCAAGTAAATTAATCCAGCGTCAAGAAGTTTTTCAACCTCCTTTTTTATGACATCGTGGATTTTTGGATTCACTCGTCTTTGGTGTTGAACCGTCAGTTTGTAGTCCTCTTCCATAAGAATCTTGTGAGTACAAAATTTTGGGTTAATACCCTTGATGTCGGAGAGTTTCCAAGTGATGGCTCGCTTGTGTGACTTTAAAAACTTTATGAGAGCGGCTTTTTCCTCGACACTCAAGTCTTTAGCAATTATGATGGGCAACTTGTTGTCACCTTCCAAAAATGCGTATTCGAGATGAGGAGGTAAGTCCTTGAGTTCGACTTCGAGAGGTTCATCAATTGAAGATTTATCAGTTTTAGCTTCACAAACTTTCAGTTCTTTTCGAATTCTAGGCAAATAGTTTCCTTGGTTAGGAGGAGGTGATGGATCATCATTGAGAAATGATTCAAGAAGTAGAATATCCCCCTCCAGGTCATAGTAAGAGTCATCAACTTCTGGTGAAGTTGGATCATCTTCAAGAGCGAGGAAAGCATCAACTTCTTCAAGAAGAAAATCACTATCCCCAAAGGGAGTGAGAGTCAGAGAAGAGGTAGAAATGATCGAGTCATAGTAAGGAGTGGGATTACTACTTGCGATCACATCGAAGAAACCGAGAACTTCTTGAGAATACTCCTCACAAGCCATTTCAATGACATCGATTCGGTTCACCGTCATATCATCGTAATTAGAAGAATATCTCGAAGTTTGGTCAAGATTGAATGTTATGGCTTCTTTCCCAACACGAAGAGTTAATTCTCCTTCGTAAACATCAATCAAAGCACGTCCGGTCTTTAAGAAGGATCTCCCAAGAATTAGGGGAACTCAGGGATCAGCATCAAAGTCTACGACTACAAAGTCGGCCAGGAAATTGAACTTTCCTACTTTAAGGTAGACATCTTCAGCAATACCGATCGGTTTGGTAATCGAACGGTCTGCAAGTTCAAGAGTCATACAAGTAGGAGTGAGCTCAGGAAGAGAAAGCTTTTTCTACACGAATAATGGCATGAGATTTATGCTAGCGTCAAGATCGGCCAAGGCTAAGCACTCATCCATTCTGGGAAAATCACATGGTATAAGAAATTTGCCAGGGTCTCTAAGTTTTTCAGGTAACTTGTTTAGGATGACCGCCAAAAAATGCTCATTTAAAGGAGTTCTAGCCATTTCACTTAATTTTTCTTTGTTTCCAATTAAGGCTTTAAGAGTTAAGGCAAATTTTGGCATAAGAATCAAAGCATCCGCTAAACTAATTTCGAAACTCATATCTTGAAAGATTTTGTAGAATTTCTCAACTTGGTCGTTAGCTTTTTCACGACGCTTTTCATCATTATGTCTCGAAGGATATGGAATTGATGGTTTCAAGTTAGGCATCAGAGCACTAACGGGATCAACAACGGGCTCAGAATTTGGTACTTGAGATTGAACTTGGACAACTGGGGGTTGGACATCTTTAGTTCTTCCGTTATTAGTAGGAAGCACCATGTCCTTTGTCACCTCGGGTTCACGTTCTACTACTTTAGGAGGAGATGAAGTAGTAGGAATCGTTGGTCCTTAATAAACAACACCACTTCGGGTAGTAATACCCTTCAAATCTACCCTCGGGTTAGTAATGGTATTACTAGGGAGTGTCTCTGAACCTGAAGTTGAAGCAGTATTGGAATTCACAAACTTAGAAAGCATGTCTGTTAAATTAGTCATTTGATTTTGCAAATTTTGATTTTGGTCTTGCATGTTCCTCATCACTACATCGTTAGCTTTGACGTAGCTTTCAAAATTGTTCTTTGTCACACCTTGTGTTTGCGAAGCCGGAGCTTAGTAAGGTAGAGCTTGGTGAACCGGGGGTTGATTAATCAGAGTTTGGTAAATTTGGCTTTGGTTAACCAGGGGTTGGTAGGTGGAAGCTTGGTTGTAATTATTTCCTCGGTTTTAGTTGTAACGGTTTTTGTAACGCCCCGACCCAAAAGGGTAGAAGTATTACAAATATGGTGTGACATCAAAAGCATACATAATCATAACACAAGCATAAACAGCGGAAGTCTTAAATAAATAACCAAAGGAAATAAGTCAACATGACTTAAGGTACATAAGTTCTCAAAGGACAAACACATCCAAACGATTGAAAGTCGAGAGTCGTTTTAGAAACGGATGAGCTTTAGAATGGAATAAGATTTATATTGGTTATCAAAAACTACGAGAAAATTAAGGCAAAAACTTAAATCCTTAAGGGAAGAAAATTTTTCACCTAAAAAACGTAAAACGGAACCCTACAAAGTTGATGACTAGAAACCTCAAAATTAAATCAAAAAATTAAATCCTAAAATAATTTTTCACATTTAATAGGCACTAATTAACTAAAACTTAAGATTAAAGGAAAACTAGAATGATAACGACGTTGATTTGAGCTTAAAAAAACAAACAAACGTGAACGGGAAATGCAATCTCTTCTTAAAAAGTGAAATTTGCTATTTTCTCTAAACCCTATAATACGGAAGCAAAACTAATTTTCCTAGAAACTATATGAAGAAAGAAAATTTTCTAAAAAAGAATTTTATTTTTTTGACTTTTTTATAGTTTTTTTATTAATTATTAAAAACGATTTAAAACAAAAAAAATTACATATAAAATAATACTAAAACGTATTCATAAAAAATTTACTGAAAAATTATGAAAAGTGTTTGTAATAAGGAAGAATTCATCAGAAAAATACTAATTGAGAGTAACACAGGCGTATCAAAAGAATGTGTAATAACGCAAAAACAGCTTATTAAACAAAAGAGGCAAAACGTGTAATGAAGCGGAAATCGCATTGGCAATACAACACTGGAGACGAAAAGACGCCGCAGGATGCACGTTGGTAGGGAGTGTCATTGTTGTAAGGTCTGTTATAAAAATGTGAGGCTTGAGGTTCGGGGGTTCAAGCTGACGTGGCTCCACAGAACATCCCGACTCTTCCATCATTCCCCTTTTTTTATATAATTTGAACAAACAAGTTTATGAAAACACAACCATAAAAGTTGTATATACAAACTAAAAAACAAACAAAATTTTGGGAGTAAAAACAACTTTTCTTATCTAAAAAAGCTAACATAAGCTAGTAAATTGAGCTTAAACAGACAGAAGTACTTAACTATATATTTTTTACTTATTTGACACAAACTTAATCTAAGTCTATAAACAAAAATAAGTCTAAATAAGCACAGTGGAATTAACTATTACTAGACTAAAACAACCTAGATAAACTAGGAAAAATAAAACAGATATAGTCAAATAAGTACCAATTATGAACCTTTTGGCCAATACTGATAAGCCAAAAGGCCAATAGGGACTTTTCTAGCTTAAAAATAAGCTAGCTAAAGGTTCCTTATGGCTTAGTGGCTTATACCTCTGAAAAGAATGGCCAAAAAGATACTGAATATAAGCTCCAAAGAAAAAGCATTTCTCTGAGAGAAATAAACTCAAGAATAAAGCCACATAAAAAGCTTCAGAAAAAAGAGCATCCTACACCTACTCAACACTAACAAAATTTTTCAAACTTTTGCAATTTTAACAAATTCACACTTTTGAGCTTACAAATAAGTAAACAAACAGATCCTTATGGATCTCAAACCTACAAACCAGTTTGATTTTAGACCTCATAGAATTTATAACAACAAAGAAAAAGCATTTTGAAACACTGAATAAGCTACAATGATCAAGAGAAAAAGCAAATTTTCAAATCTAAACCCTTAACAACCTTTTGACAGCAATCAATGAAATCAAATGCACAATGCAAGACACTTAGCCTACTTGCATAAAACACTTAAACATGCATATCAAACACAAAAATAAGCTGCTAAACTAGACTTAAGCAAATAAGCTACATAAACAGCTTATAGCATTCTTTCAAGTGAAGTTGACGAAACACATGAAGACATATCATAACAAAATTTTAGTAACTTAAAAACTTTTTTAAAACAGCTTAATTCCTCTAAATAGGAGCTTATTAAACGTAGCTATACCCGAAAAGATTTTTAAAAATCTATTTTGACCCTTGACTCCCTTTTTGACCCATTGTCCCAAACACCCCTTTAAAAACAGTTTTAGATTATTTAACTTGAAAAAGCAATTTCAAGACTAAACTACCAACGAAACTTCCTCAAACGAACCAGATAGTAAACAGCTTATAACAAACTAAATGAACATATTTCAACAAACAAATAAGCAAAAACAATAAGCTAACAACTAATGCTATTATTTTTGGTTTTTATGACTTTTTTGTATTAAAAAACCGGGAAATTAAGGATCTAAACAAACACTTTTGAACTAAATACGTCATATAAACACAAATAATAAGAAAGTTAGTAAAGCTAATCTAACACTAAAATACGTGCAAATAATAAGCAGTATGTAAAGAATAGATTAAAGCTAATAGATGTACATTTACGCTTAAATGTTAAAGAAGAAATTACAGGAAGCCTTTGCTCTAGAACAAGGCAAAGAATAAGGCTCAAGTGTGCAACAACAAGCTCCTAGCTTATCACAATGTGATAAACAAGTAAAGTCCAATAAGCTCTTCCAGGGAAAGCTTATTTCCCAATCCCCAAGCAACCAAATTTATCCAATCCCAGGTAATTAAAACTGAGATTGATTTTAGATTTAGGTAAAGTTAATGACTGAATTTAGTTCAATCTAAGCTTAGAGACTTAGATGAGCTTGAGATGAGCTTATTAGAAGCTTATGAAACAGTAACATCTTATTACACCATATTTTTGCATAAAAATAGATTTATGAAAAGACAATTGCACAAATTAGAAAACTTTAAATTCTTATTGATAATAAAGCTGAGTACAAGTTGAAATAGAGATTACAATAAGTTAAACATTACTTTTTAAAAGAAAATTACAATTTAGAAGTTACTCTAAAAAGCTAATAAAACTCAAAAAACTAACTCTTGTGAGTGAGGAGAGCCTTGAATTTATAGGCTTGCAGAGAAGGATCTAGACCTCTGCATACAATCCTTTTGATTTGATATTGGCCTTTTAATCATTGCCAATCATTGGATGCCCCTTCTTAGCTATTGGATCAAATAAGTGAGCACACGGATTGCCAGCGTGGCATTCCGTGTGTAGCCTTTTGTGCTTTTTTGCACTAGATTTAGTGCAAAATCTCAATCATTGGTGTGTTTCTATAATTGCCCGCGTGTCCTTCCTTGTGGTGTCTTAGCCAATGGGAGCTCTTAATGACGTATAACTCTGCCACATCATACCTTATCACTTGAATTGTTGAGCCACGTCCTCAATTGGGATTTACCCTTTATTTTTGAAGCAAGGTAAAACAGAGGAGACAATAAATAGTAACAAACGGAATTTCCCGCGCCCTCTTTCTTTTTATATCTTTGTTTGACCTAGGGGTGTGCTTGTTGACTTGGGCCCGAGATTTAAAAATGGAATTGGGCCGGGTGTTTGGGCCATGGTTAAAAAGGGTTAAGTTATAAAGGGATAATGACCGTTATCTCTTTATTATAAAGGAGATAACATTGTTAGGGTTTATTTATGGTGAAATTTGGTTTGGGTATTTTGAGGGTTTTGGCATTTTGTAGGTTGACCAAGGGTTGACTTTGTTGACCTTTGATAGCAATCTTCCGGCTCTTTTGCACTCTTTCCGTTCTCATTTCTGTGTTTGTTCGGCTTTGACCGTTTTCTTATGATTTTTGCACTATCCGTACCTACACATTCACAAACAAAATACACAAATACAAGCATATTTTTGCACATTTTGATCATTTAAGGGCCATTTTAGATATAATAAAGAAATGTGATTTCTCACATATCAAAACCCGAAACCCGAAATAATTGGGGCGGGGCGGGGCATGCTTATCGAGTTACGGGCCGGGTTAGGGGTTTAAACGGGGATTTTTAATCGGGTTTGGGGCGAAAGCGGGGAATAACATCCCCGCCCCGCCCCGCCCGATTAATATATACACATATAAAAATATATGTATATTTATATAGTATTTTTTTACTATTTACTATTGAAAGTTTTTTTATCTTTGTAATATTATAAAATTGTTATTATAGAAACTTTTTAAATGTCATATTTTTAAGTTATAACTTTTTTGTGGTGTAATTTATTATTATTTCCATATGATATTATTGTTGAAACCTTAATAAATCTTGCTTGTAATTGATTATTAATAAGTTTTTAATTCTTCAAGTTATTGCTAAGGGTGTAAAAATAGTAAAAAAATATGAAATAGTGTGGCTATGGTAGATAATTGCATCTAAAGTGAACACCCCGATAAGATCCCCGATTAGTTTGGGGCGGGTTTGGGGGAGCGTCGCGCCCCGACGGGGCGCCTCGATTAATTCTCCGACGGGGATCGAGGCGGGTTTGGGGAGAACTTTAGTAATTGGGCTTGGGGATGGGGATGGTCTCCCTGCCTCAAACCCGCCCCGTTGCCATCCCTACTCGCGAATGGTTTCTACACTTTTCTTAAGATGTTTGAGATAATATAGATGAACTTCCTTACTATTCCTATTGTGAGGGGGAATCGGTTCAACATCTATATCATACCTACCGGGCGAACGAACTCTTGGGTTTATAGAATCCATAGTGTTGCATTTTAGATTTTCATGTATTTGGGATTTCAGATTCTCATTTTCATTTACCAAGGCAGTTGTCTGTTCTATATGCTTAGCACGCGTGATCTTAATAGAATTGTATAATTCCTTGTAATGTTGTTTAATGTTTTCATTCTCTGCCCTAAAAAGCTCATTTTGTTCTTAAAGAACGGTGACTTTTTCAGGCTAACTGAGTGATATGAAAATCTAAGGCCTTAAATATGAGAGTACGGTCTGCTTCACTACAGGTCTCTTTTAATTGAGATATTTGCATTTTCAACTTTTTGATGGCGTTGTCCTTTCCATGAATTGAAGCTTTCAGTTTTCCGATTACAAAGACTGAGTCAAAATTCTGGAGCATCTCAGATCGCAATCGCGAGAAGATGTTTTGTTTCCAAAATTTTCTTTAAGGTTTTGATACTTTAACTGCAAATTTAAGTGATTTCCTGAAATCAAGAGTACAGTCTGCTTCACTACGGGTCTCTTTTAATTGAGAGATTTGCATTTTTAATTTTTTGATGGCGTTGTCCTTTCCTTGAAGGGAAGCTTTCATTTTTCCGATTACAAAAACTGAGTCAAAATCAGGAGTATCACACGCAGGTGGAGGTGGGTTATTTCTAGAACGTTCTTTAAGGTTTTGATATTTTAACTGTAAATTTAAGTGATTGACCTCAAGATTTGAAAAACGTTTTACTAATTCAGTATGATCATCCTTTTGAATCGTATCACGTAAATTAGAAAGCTCTTCTTTAAGTTCCAGACAACGTTCTTGAACAGTAGTGTGGGCGTCATGCATTTCAGTAAATCTATATACACTAAGCTCAGAATTCGTTGCAATATAAAACACTTCTTTGGACAAGCAATCAGCAATTAAATTATCATTTGCAATAAGAAGATTTTTCCTCTCAATCTCATCATGCTTCCTATTTACAACGTTTTCGTCAACTTCAGCTTCTAACTCTTTAAAAATGTGTTTCATTTCTTTAATTTCTTTAGTTAGAGCCTTTTGAATACCCTTAAAATGTTCTTTAAGTGTTTTGAAAAATGGAATGACCTCGGTGAGATAACATTCCTTGGTTTGTTCAAAACCCTGTTCCCCTTCAGTAAGCCCCGTTGGTGTAATTCTCTTTTTACATGTTTTTTCAAAGTCCGAAAAAAGTTGTATTAGTGCAAAAATGTTAATTTTCACTTGACTTTTTGTTGGAAGTACCCTGGGGACAAGCATTGCATGTGTATTTAGAGGATACACCGTCAACGCTTTGATTGGTCGTGATGTTGTGGTCTGCTCTTTGAGAGCTTCTGCTTTCATCTTGATGAGATCCTTGGACCAAAATATCTGCTCGGGGTCAATTGTTTCTGTGGTGTGAAAGTCGCTAAATAATTCTCTTTCGAGTAATCATGTGGTGCAATATTAACTTTCTTTTTCACACACTCTGGGTCTTTCATTTTGTCATTTATTTTCTTCCTAGTGATTTCAGCTATCTCTAGGGTATCCTCTAAGTTGTGCACTATGGCTGGGACATGATTGGTTTTGATAATTTCATGACCATTATATAGAGCAGGCTGAACTTGTTTTACACGGGTGAGGCATAAGGGGTTCTTGTAGCCAATAGCTACCTTATTCTGTTCATCATAATAGGGCTTTGGTTTACACACCATGTGAACTGTTTGAAGAGCCTGGTCTTGTTTGTAGAATTTATCCTCGACCTTTTCTTTTAAAGCTTTCATGTCCAAAAATTCTTTAAGGTATTTATTTTCTTTCTGTTTAAAATCATTTTTCAAAGACGTAACTTCTTCTACCATTGACTTGTTTTGGTTAATGGTAGATAAAAGTTGTAGTTTTACATAATGAAGTTCCATTTTCAAATTTTCTTCCTTACGATTACGATCAGCAATAACTATTCTTAATTGTTCATTAATCTTTTGTTCTCTTTTTGTTAATTCAAACTTGGCATGTCTTTCATACAGTTCAACTTGTTCCTTATATGTCGCAAGTTCAGGAGTCAATAAATTATCAACTACATTGTTCTGTGTGGTCACAGAGATACACTGGGCAGACAGTTCACACATATCATTTAATATCATCATGTATGCATAATTTGATACAGAAGATAAAGTACTTTGTACAACAGGCACTGCGTTGTCCTTTACATACTGATCATATAGAATCATATTACCATCATTCGTATAATCAACAAGTGAGTCAACAACGTAGTTGGGTTATACATCGTCATGCATCTTGTGTTCTTCATGATGTTCACAAACAACATCCTGATAGTGATCATGATCGTGTACCTCAGATAGAATGTCCGAATCATAAAACGGACTGGTTTCATCATAAACAGGATCTGCGGATGATAGATTTACCATGAACATAGTTTGTGCAGTAGGAGCCTCATCAACATCAAAATCAAAAGCATCACAGTCATCAGCTTGAAACACATTATCCACATTGAGTGCTAAGTCCTGAACAGGTTGCTCATCCACATCTTCATCAACATCATTGTCTTGTCCACCTGCAATAAACAGCAACTGCTCTTCATCTAATGCCACCCTATTCTACTGAGCTTGTATCAGCAACATCTTGTCTTTGAAGTATTCTGAGTTCTGTGGTCACTTGGGCTGAGTGCAGTTCCTTGCTATGTGGCCTATACTGTTGCAGTTGTAGCACTTAATCTGCCTTGCTTGACCTGGATTTGCATTCCCAACTCTGTTCTGAGCTCCCCCATAACCAACTGCACTTGCACCTTGTGCATTGTTCTCTTGACGTCTATTTTGTCGACCCAGTACATTTTGAACAACAACCCTGCCGTCTTGAACTGTGGCATGGTTCCTTGTATTTGATGAAGTTATGAGTTGATTGTTTGTTTGAGGAAGGTATGTTTTGTATGATTGGGTGAGTAGGGCAAGTATGTTGGTTAAGTTCTCAATTAAGTTGTCCATTGGAGAGAGTCCCGAATCAAGTTGAGTGTTGTCAGCAAAGTGTGGTGGAACATATGTGGATGATGGAGTTGTAGAGGATTGTGAATAGTACTACTGATGAGAAACATTGGTCATAAGGCAAGAGGATCCACAATGTGTTGAGTGGATCGATCCAACATCATTTTGTTCTCATTGGCATATGCTTCGTGTTGCTTCAGATAAGCATACCACTAATCATTGTTGGAGTCCCTCAATCCTCTGTTTAGTTTTACTGCTGTTACAAATCTACCCCATTCAGGCAACATGTTATTAACAAACTTAGAATTCAGCTGCATTTTGGACATGGTCATCTTGATGTTCCGCATGTCATTGATGAGTTTGGCAAACCGGACATAGTAGTCGTGAATAGTTTCTCCTTTGTTCTGACGGAAGTGTTCAAAGTCATCATACAGTTGTGATTCCCGGTCTTCTTTTGTTAATTCCGAACCTTCCAGGAGCATCTTCACATTGTCCCATATGTCCTTTGCATCAGTGTAATGATTGATAAGAGTGTAGATGTCCTTTGGCAACCCTTGAAGTAGGATGTTTGTTGCCCGAATGTCAGCGTTATACCTATCTTTATCTTCAGGTGAAAGATCTGAATAGACTCGAGCTCGTTCGGGACCAAGTTGCTGGGCACCTTTTGTTCCTTCAGCAAATGTGTAACACCCCCAAAAATATGACAACGCAGCGGAATACCACTTGGGGTGCTACTTCATAATACACAGCGCTAGATACAAGAGAACGACCTCTAAGTGTCGTTTGAAAAGTAATCTCGTTGATTTAATCAAAATCTGAATTTGATATAACAAAATGTCCCATAATTGCATCACAATGAAAAGCTTGAATGTATAGACTCCAATGCACTTCAAGAAATCCGAGCATATAATTTACCTGAGAAAAACATGCTTAAAAAGGTCAACATAAAGTTGGTGAGTTCATAGAGTTTGTTTACGTTTTTACAAGTTTGAAATAGTCCAAGTGGCAAACAGTGTACCAAACCGCTACTGTCAAACAGCTACGGAGAATAAATACCAAACTGCTACCAAGAATGAAAATGGACAGAGGTTTGATTCCCAAAAGACCTTGTGAAAAATCTTCAAAAACCTGTAACAAACCTCTACCAATAAACCGCTACTAATGATAAACCGCTACGAAGTTATTTTGCCAAACCGCTACTTAAGGCATGTGATATTGCGTGAGGACACACAATCGTTTAGTTTGGGGAACTTTGATAAGTGTAAAATACACATATCCGTTAATACCTAAAATAACCCAATTAAACCCAAAACAGACAAAAAAAATGGCAAAAATATGCTTGTATTTGTGTTTTGTGTGTGCAGGTACGGATATATCAAAAATCACAAGAAAACCATCAAAAACAAACAAGCACGGACACGAGAACGGAAGAGTGCACAAAAGCCGGAAGCAAAGCCAAGAAAAAGTCAATCCTCAATCAAAAAGTCAAAGAAAAGTCAACTCATGGTCAACAGAAGTCAACCACAAGAAGACAAAACCCAAAATGATCCAAATAAGTCCCTTAACTTTTCCAAAGTCCAAAAATAACCCCTCTCCCCTTATTGGGCCCAAGAAACCTTATTGGGCCTGAAAAACCCTAAAATACCTTATCCGGATCCATTTAGCCCAAAAGCCCATTCCATAAGCCCAAAACTTAGCTTACCTCTCTTTTTATAAACCACAGGGACCAAACTTGCACATTTCCAAAGCCCTTTATAACTAGAAAGAGAGAAAGGATAGAGAGGGGCTAGAAGTGACAATTGGCCAAAGTTAAAACTGAATTTACCCAATTCAGTTATAAAAAGGGTGCCATTTCTAAGTTACTATTCATCCATCTTCCCCACTTTAACCATGGATCAAAACAAAGGGTTTATGTAAATTAAAGGGTACAAAGGACAATTCGGGTGACAAGGACTGACATGGCAGAGTATTACATCACCAAACCCTCCCATTGGCCAATCCCCATCAAAGAAGCTCACGTGGATTTTGAGGAAGCACAAGTGATATATAGATTCTACACTAGATCCTCACACAAAAGAAGCACAAGCTGTCACATCAAGGAATGACAGCTTGGCAATCCTTGAGTGCACACAAATGATCAAACGGCTCTCATTTACTCTCCAATGATTAAAGAATCTAATGGTGATGATTGATTAAGGCTTGGGATTCAAGGCAAGCCTAGAAGCTTCCTCATCAGCCTATAAAAGGCCCTCACTCTTCACACACACACGTAGCCTTAGAATTAATGTCTAGCTTAATTTTGTTTTAAATCTTGTAACTTTCCTTTTTAAGTATTGTAATCAAACTTTTTATTAATGAAATTCA
>BQNB010117201.1:0-19676 GCA_026074375.1 Tanacetum coccineum
TTGCGTAATTTTTTTTTGTGTTCGATTTTTAACAAACGCACCGTACAACTAGCTTATATGCATCATTAGACATTCAAAAGTACAGGAATATTTGAGAAAAAGATAACTTACAAAGAGGGCTTTGAAAGTGAGTTAGGACATGAACCGACAACCCAAACGTTGTTTGAATGATAACCCGGCTATTTGAATCAACCCGATACTCTGTAAATCTTTATGTTTTTTGATCAAAGTTGAAAAACGAATGTGTTTGTGTGTGGGTTTGATTTCGGACGAGCACCAAGAGAGAAAGAAAAGAGAAATAGTTTTTAAATCATGAACTATGTGTGATATGAATCTAGACAAAAACATATGTACTAGGAGGTTGGACACAAGAACTAAAAAGAATCCATCCTTGTTCCCCACAAGGCTTTTAGCACGGGTGGGAATCCAAGGGGGTTCGGGTTGGTTCGTTTTGTGTCAGTTTTCCTTAAAACTTAACGTTCTCGACTTTAAATATTACCCGCAGTTTCCTAGTATTTTTATTAGACTTAAAAATACTTTTCCAAGAACTTATTTACACGGCATATTTCCAAACTAAACTTCCCAAAATTCGTTTTGAACATTAACGGATGTGTCGGGACTCGTTTTTTGGCATTTCAAGCTATTTACGGGACGAACCTCCCGGAACATAATCAACATAGATAAAATCCTCTAAAAAGGATTAACATAAGCAACATAAACACCAAATAACCAAAATCACATTGATTCACCACCGTCAACGCGGTACTTGTTCTAACGAAACTGACAAAAGTCAAAAAGTCAAAGGACTAAATTAGAACATTCAAATCTCAGAAAAAGGGCAAGGGTTACAGCAACCAAGAGTCAATTGAAAATGAAACAAAAATTGAAGGATCTGATTGCAATTGAAATAAAGTAAATTTTGTTTCAATTAATTACGGTATACTAAATGCTCTTTATGAAACCTTTGTTCCACAAGTTGAGCTATCTCTTGAACAAATATATTTCTAAGAAGCTTCTACATCTAATGTAACTCCTACAAATGTAAGTAAATCGGTTCACCCCCTTTTCAAATGCCAAAATCAAGTAAAATGCTTAGATATTTTCCAAATCTAGAATACGAAATTAATAATTTACATGCGTTATTGGATGCTAAAACAGCTCCACGACGCACAACATTTCTATATCACGAGGATTCAACTTTAAGAAAATTGGTGAAACTGATTTTTGATTATTTGCATGCGATTTTCAAAGTTATTCAAAAAGAGTTTCCAGAAGATGTACAAGTAATGATAAATGTTTTTGAGTCAATGAAAAGTGAACTTGATGAAACACTCAAACAAAATGAGCTTTTGAAAGATCGAATCTTAGAAGCAACACTCATTCATGATGTTGAAAAACGTGTTTTGATGTGTTATGAGTCAATGAATGATGATTTGGATGTTGAGATTGAGAAAGTGAAGAGTGAATCCAAAGATGTCCAAGAGAATTTGTTAAAACATATAATGATTCTTGAGAATGATTTTCGAGATGTCAAACACAAAGCATTAATTTTGAATTACAATTGCAACATCAAAAAGAAAAAAAATGAAATGTGGACAGTCTTTGAAAAATCTTTATGAAACCTCTTGGATATCAAAAATGGAAAAGTTGAAGAATGAGAACGTGTCTTTGGAATTTCAAGTTTAATCTTGGATTAAAGAAAGAGAAAATGTTAAACTTGAATATTAAAAGCTTTTTGATTCCATCAAAAAGACACGGTCTCATACTCAAAAGGAAATAAATGAATTTATTGAGAGTGTTAATCAAAAGACGTATGCTTATGTGGATGTAAGATCACAAAATCCAAATCTTTTGATAACTATCTTAGAGTTGCCAAGTTAAAAAATGATGAAAAAGGTAAATCTGTGACTACTAAGTTTGACAAACCCTCAGTTTCATACAAACTTCTTTGTGTTACATCGATAAATAAAAATGTTGTTCAAAAGAAAAAGTTTATTCTGAAAAGTGAGGAGAAACAAGTTTTGACAAAACTAGTCACTTCACAGACTTCACCAACAAAAAAGAATATTGTTGCTAAAAACAACAATGTCATAGCATCAGGAACGTACAAGGTGAAAACTGATACTAAACAAGAAATGCACACTTAAGCTAATAAGAGTGTTTTAACTTCCACAAGACAGAAAAGTGTTAGTAGTGTTAGAAGATCATCCAGTAAAGACTCATTCAGAAAGAATAGTGTCTTGTCAAACACTAAGATACATTTAGAAGTTGTAGAACTTTATCGCTAAGAAAAATATAAAAAAATTACAATGTTTACATTTCGAATGAATGTTGTTAAAACCAAAAGATTACTGTAGCATATGTTGATGTTAAAAACGCTCTTAAAGCGAAGTTGATGTATTGTGTATTTCATGTGATAAAAATGTGCTTACTGATTCGTCGATAACGTGTCGGTAATAATATTCCCGTTAGATGTAAAAATTACTCTAGGACAATAATAGTTAATCTTTCGATTGTCGTAATTCCAACGAGAATTGAATTGAAAACCACGTTTATGTTTGAAATTTAAATGCTTGATAATCTTTTAATTATGGTTTTTGATTTTTAAAATACTAAATTAAAATAATTACTAAATAGATTATACTAAAATAACTAATAAGGGTAATACAATTAAATGAAGAGAGAGAACTATTTAAAAAGAAATGCTTGCTAAGTAACGGTGCAAACCAAGAAGCTGTGATGAAAGTGTTTAGTTAACTTAAACAATTTGAGATTTAAAAAATGTTTTTCTATTAATATGAAACAAAGACTTATGAGATAAGCTATTAGGCAAGCTAATTTGAAGGAATAAGCTTGTAAAGACGCTAACTAATATATTAAATTCGAAATAAGCTAAGTATTAAGCAAACCGAAACTAAACTAGTAACAATAAGCTAGATCTACTTGATATAAGCTACTAATCTAGAAGTGCTCTCGAAAATAAAACCTCTATAACTACTTCATAATTATTCGAAATTAGCCAGTCGAAAAAGCTATTTATAAACCACTCGAACTAAAGCCAAAATCCAATTCAATTAACCAAAATAAGCTATAGGACAGCTTATTTGGTTAATAAGCTACGACATATAAGAGAAAATGAAAAATAAACCAAATGGAGCATTATCAAACCTGAATCATACTTTAATAGATCAAACTGAGCATTACAAATTAAATCTAAGATATTACAATAAATTGGAATAAAGAAAAATACATAAGACAAAAAACCTAAGCTACTCCTAATCTACTAGCTGCTAATCTAAATCTACGAGTATGAAAAGAAAAAATATAAGATGGATAGATATATATCTGGATGTCCTGGTGCTGCGTATCTTCTAAGCAGATAAGTAGGCTTGTCCATTCATGGACTTGTGTTTGATGGGCCTAGCAATCTATTTAATATGATAGGCCGAGTACTCAACTTCGATGTTGGGCTAAGAATAGAACCTGGGCTGGAACAAGTATTAATTTATTTCTTTATGGGCTGAAAAGAGTAGTAAAAGTATTGGGCTTTAAAATAAGTATGGGTCGGTCCGACCCATATAAATGGTGTCGGGCCGGCCCAATAAGAGATGAAGGCATCGTCGAACTCGTAATCTCGTGCTCTTTCTAATGGCATGCTCGAGAAATTTTAACGACTTCGTCTTGATCTCGAATAATTAGAAAACTTGATTGAATCGAACCCGAAAATTCCCGTTTTTGCTTCGTTTTTAATCCTTTATACCTATAAGACTTAAAAACACAATACAAACTTATTTTCAAGATAATTACTCATATTTTAGTGTTTTAGTCCGTTTTAATGTATTTTCCATGATACAAACGATGTTTGTTTAAGCACACATCAAATTCCCCCACACTTAGCCATTGCTAGTCCCACACCAATGTTTAAAAAACACGCCTGGAAATAAATAATTAAACCCCCCTAACTTATGACCCCTCACAATCAAACAAGAACAGAAAAGGTCCATTAATAAGGTTCAAAAATGATTTATTTCAAAAACGCCCTCGTTTTAACCACTTTATTCAATAATAGATAAAACCTAAAATAAAAATTAATTAAAATTATTTAAAAGGCTTTAAGAACGGGAGTTCGTCATCCTTGATTTTCACAATCCCCAAACCAAGCTAAAAACGAAATTACAGTTAAATATAAGATTATATGCTAACACTACTCATAAATGCTAATTGTGTAAACGCAACTACTTTGTGCTTCTTTATTCCTAATTTCCTCTAAAGATTTTATTTAGAAAATATAATGTGAAATGAGATCACTTATTTTATATTTATTAAGGCCTTATTACTATAAAGGTAACCGGTTTAAACCACAATTAGTTTGAAATACTTTCCTAAAGAGACGATATGGTGACAATAAGGTCCACATTAAGGTTCTAATTTTGCATGATTTAGGGGTTATTCTTTTTATTTCATCCGAAACAACTCAACTACGAGTCCAGAGAAGAAGGCTTTATTTAGTGTTGAGGTGTCATTTTATACAACTTTTCGGGTCGTTTAGCCCCTTAAAGCGTGCATTTATGCCCAAAATAGGTACTTAATCGTTCTTTTTCAGGTATTTCACATTTGGAAGGCATTTGGAAGAATTACACGTGACTTGGGCTCATTTAGAGAAGAAACGGACAAGACTACGGACCTACACCAACATCTCTCAAGATAATGTTCTCAGCAGCTGGAGACGGCGTCACAGATTCAACGTGACGCCATTACAACGAAGACCAAGACGGCGTCACGAAATCTCACGACGGCGTCAGAGCACACGTGCAACCTATTATCTAGAATATTCTCTTTCATGACAGCGTCACGGCTAAAACGCGAGGCCGTCACAGCAATTTTCCTATATATACAAACCTAAATTTAGGGTTTTGAGTGTGTAACTTTAGAATAAAAAGAGGGTACGAACCCTAGTTCATTTAGCAGCTGTTAGGGACGATTTTAGGGCCTAAAAACCCTATTGTACTTCCTTCAATTCATGTTCTAATCAAGTAAGACTTATTTAATCATTCAATATGTCTTGTTGTGTGATTCTTATATGTTCTTGCTTTATCTATAACATGCTTGGCTAAACCTCCTATTGTATTTATTTATGATTGTATGAAACTTGAAGGTAGATCTTAGTGGTGTTGCTCTTGAGATGTATAATGCATGTTAGTCTTATAAATTAGCTTCTTGTTTTGGATCGCATGTTGATATGTCTAGGAAAACATGATTGTGTAGAAAGGATATCATTGGGTAACAGTCTTGATACTACCTTACCCCTTATATGGTTGATCCACTCTTAATATATTTCACATGCATTTAATATACTCTTAGGGGCCTTGTAATAGTCTTCATACTACCTTACTTGTGCGTTGCCTTAACAAAATATTAAATAGACGGCGGGTTCGTGTAATTCATTCATGACTTAGGAAATAATTACATAGATCATCACAAGTGTGACAAAGCAACAACACTAGGAGAGTCAATCTAGGGAGTAATACATAATTAAATAAACATAATCTTTTATTATATTGTTATCACTAGTAGCGTAGTCAATATTTAGTTTAATAGCTAAAACAAACCAACCCTCCCAAAATATATGATTTACTTGTTTCATACACACAAAATACAAAAATATCTTTCTAACCCTTAGAATTCTATTTAGGACCGTGATCAAGCCTTTCCTAACCTATTCCCGACGTGAACGGTTGCATTCACACGAGTCTTGTCCTATACTACTACTACTACAACGATTAGGTGCTCTTGCCCTAGGGAGTTGTAAAACTTCGTATAGAAGTCCTACGATGACCGCATCAAGTTTTTGGCGCCGCTGCCGAGGAATAGCGTAGGTTTCGGATTCTATCTAGCTTAGATGTACTCACAAGATTCCTATCAAGTGAGATTTAATTTCTTTTCAAGTAGCTTTCTTTTAGTCTATCTCTTCTTTGTTCCTTTTGTTTGTAACCAAACCTACTCTTTCGTTGACCATCATGGAGACGAAAATTCAAACTGACCTCGTACCTTAGGAGATTACTCCCGACCTAGCCAGGAGGGCTACCAAAACACCATTGATCTTCCCGAAGGAGCCAAGGTGTCCCATCTACGATCCGACACCATCCGGTTGGTGCAAAATGGATGTGGATTCCACGGACTTATGTTTGAAGACCCGATCCAACATCTTAAGGACTTTCTCAGAATTGTTGATTCCATTGACCTTAATGGTGCTACAAGAATTACCACTCGTTTGCGTTTATTTTGCTTTTCTCTTCGTGACCAAGCCATCAATTGGCTTGATCGTCTGCCCGAGAGATCCATCTCAACTTGGGATGATCTCACCACTCGTTTCCTCTTACAGTTCTTCCCACCAAGAAGAACTGTTAAACTTCAAAAAGATATCTTAATGTTCCAACAACATCAAGATGAATCTCTCTGCAATGCGTGGACTCGTTTCAAGGAGTTACTCTGAAAAGTCCCTCTTTATGGTCTTAATCTATGGCTTCAAGTTCAAATCTTTTATGATCATATCGACTACACCACCCAAATGGCTATTGACTATGCAGCAGGCAGGAGACTTAGAAAATTAAGGACGGGAGAAGCATGGGAAACCATTAAGGATTTAGCCCAATACAAAGAAGAAGAGTTGAACGAACAAATCTTTGCTGAAAAAGAAAGTCCCAACTACATTGATACGAATTTAGAACAAGAGTTAGAAAGTATGGAGCGTCGAGTAGAATCTTTGATGAGGAGTGAAGTGCTATTGTATTATGAGGGGGGATTTACGTCTCCCAAAAGACCTTATCAGGAGGAGTTTGAGGGGCACATACTAAAATTAATTAATGATCAAGAGGATCAAATTAAGCAATTAGAGGAAGATATGAGAAAAACAAAAGACACATTTATCTGTCTTGCGGATAATTTAATAGCAACCCTGAAGGTCAAGATAGAAGTACAAAGAGTTCATCCCACAAAATAGAAAAGATCACTAGATTTCCTACTCACACGCTTAGCGTAACCCCTAAAACACTCAAGCCTACCATGTTTCATAGGGTCTCAATGATTTCTAAGATTAAAACCACTATCTATAGAACCCCTCACCAACACCTAAATTCCAACCTTAAAATGCCAATACTTCATTTATTTGAGGAAAATAAGCTTGAGTACGAAGATGAAGATGAAGTAATGATGATGGAAACTGGAATGGATAAAGAATCATTGGAGCATAATCTCTATGAGGATGACATAACCCTGATTATTTGTCATAATTTTTCTCTAACTTCAAATCCACCCATCAAACCAAAGGATTCGGGTAACTTTAGGATGAAGGTAGTAAAACCCTTTACCATTCATACACCACCTTCACCCCATGTGGCATACTTTCATTAAAATAGTGTGTATCGCTACTATCACCCACACTTAACCTCAAGTGTAGGGGAGACCTACCTTTTACGCGTCAAATAAGCGTAGAGTCAGGCTCGTGACTCGAACAAAAACAAGTGCTTGTTGGGAGGCAACCTAATCTTTTATTTCTTGCATATTAGGTGTGTCTTGTGTGTTTTGTGTATCTTGTTTGTTTGTTTGAGTCATATGAGTAAATTGTCAAATCTCAGGTTTTATGTAGCCATTTGTACAGGAATTAACTTATGGAATCAAGTGCGGGAATTTTTTCATCAAAAACAAAAATTTCATTTTCATAGAATGTGGAGATGGCGTCATGATTTACAAGTGACGCCATCACCATGATATCTGTGACGACGTCAGGATATCCCTGACGGCGTCAAACGCCCAGGTCTAGAAAACTTAAAGTTTTTTATTTTTTTGAAAATAAAACTTGCACAACATTTAAAATATGAACCCTTCTGTTATAAACCTGCAAAACCAATGAGTTTAACAATTTTCTCATCCTATCTTTATTGCTTTTGTAGAGTATTATTCACCTGTGGATTTTAAGCTCGGTGTAGTTGTCTTTGTCTTTAATTACAGGTTATATTTGATGAGAAGAAGCTTGGAAGTTCTTAGGAAGTTTCATTGGACGATTCTTGGATGACGATTTAACCAGTTATCACATGTTTCTTCTCTATTATTGAGCAAACCAGAGGAGTACTAGTTTCTTTTCCTTGTTTTATTTTCCCTTTATTCGTTTTTACGGGTCCCTTTATAGAACATTAGGGACAATGTTCAACTTAAGTGTAGGGGGAAAATAAGCCTTAGAAACTATTCTTTTATTTGCCATTTGCTTTGTCCTTAAAATGATGGGTAATAGCATAAAAGGTGATTTTTACCCAAATTTAAATTTTTTATGACACATACTAACAAAAACCAAGTATTAATAGAGTCTAATGGATAGGAATTTATATGACTAGCACAATAACCCTCAGAATTCCACCCCAAAAATGTGAGGTTCGCCTTTAGATCTATAGGAATTCGAGTATCCATTATTGATACCCAAGATAATTTATACCTTTAGCCTTCTTAAGTTGAGGAGTGAGCAGTCACATGTGTCTATTCTGTCATTACGGATGTGTACGTGTGGTCTTCGTCGCCTTTTCTAGAGCATTGAGATCGGTATTAAATTATATGAGTGTACTGGTAGTATATTAAATTCTAGAACTTGTTTTTGTGATGCATCCTGAGACCGCATAGTAAGTATTAGGATTAGCTTGATAAGAGGCATTAGGATTAACCCATGTTTTAAACCTGTAATTGTTATAATGGTCACACCAATCATATAACTATCCCACACCCTTGCCATGCACTTATTTTTAATGCAGGATACCCCTAGTACAACCCTCCGAGCTTATTCTTTTTCACTGTTCTTGTAATTTTCTGATGGATTTCAGATTATTAATGAAGAGCATTGTTACCCTTAAACCAATTGTTACATCTAAATCGCCTTAGCCTACCTTGTATGTACTTATTTTTAGTGCATTATTGTGTTTAACCCAAGTTAATTATTTGAGTACACGGTTGCTAAGTCCTTATCCTTGTACATACTATTTTGAGATGATTATGATTCGTGATAGTATTTATTTCGCGGAAGAATGGGGAAGAAAAGTTAAGTCAATACCCCCATATATTTGTTAGATGATCTCCATGTTATTTTGATCCACCTCAAATCGGGTCATTAGTTAGATTGTAAATATCAAGCATGTAAAAGCTCAAGTGTTAGGGTACATGTTATAAACCCCATGTTATGATGTATTATGTTAATAAAAAAAGAGATTGATGCAGATTTGTGTAGAGTTTGTATATCTTTGTCCGAGTCTTGGCTTAGCAACCAAACCAGCTTGTATTCGAGTAAATAATTAGCTAACCCTTCCACTCCAAATTCACCCAAAGCCACCTAAATGTATCCCATCCGTTTCTGTTTCCATTATATGTTATTTTGCACCTACACCCCGCTACCCTTTAAAAGACCTCTTAGATAGTAATAAATAATGCTTGCACCCAGCGATGGAGGTTTGATCCTTTACTAAGCCTATGGTAATTTAAATGCTATGATAGGTAATGAGTGTTGATTTTCTGTTTCCCCTATATGTTATAATTTATTATACAACCGAGTGAAAGAGAGAATCCTGAAACACTTATGTGAGGTGCTAGTATATACTTTTCGTGCGTTTAATTACGAGGTCTAGAAGGTTGTGATGTAAAATACTTTTAAAGAGTAGGTAAAATAACCCTCATATTGTTATTGTCTAGGTAGAAAAGCCTATTTGCTTAAGGACAAGCAAATCCCAAGTGTAGGGGTATTTGATGAGGTGTCATTTTATATATTTTTTTCAGGGTCGTTTAGCCCCCTAAATCGTGCATTTATGCCCAAAATAGGTACTTAATCATTCCTTTTCAGGTATTTCACATTTGGAAGGCATTTAGAAGAATTACACGTGACTTGGGCTCATTTGGAGAAAAAACAGACAAGACTACATACCTACACCAACATCTCTCAAGATAATGTTCTCAGCAGCTGGAGATGGCGTCACAGATTCAACGTAACGCTGTCACAACGAGGACCAAGACGGCGTCACAAGATCTCACGGCGGCGTCAGACCACATGAACCAGCCCATTATCTAGAATATTCTCTTTCATGACGGCGTCATGGCTAAAATGCGACGCCGTCACAGCGATTTTCCTATATATACAAACCTAAATTTAGGGTTTTGAGTGTGTAACTTTAGAATAAAAATAGGTACGAACCCTATTTTGTTTAGCAGCTGTTAGGGACGATTTTAGGGCCTAAAACCCTATTGTACTTCCTTCAATTCATGTTTTAATCAAGTAAGACTTATTTAATCATTTAATATGTCTTGTTGTATGATTCTTATATGTTCTTGCTTTATCTATAACATGATTGGCTAAACCTCCTATTGTGTTTATTTATGATTGTATGAAACCTAGAATGTAGATCTTAGTGGTGTTGCTTCTTGTGATGGATATGCATGTTAGGTCTTAGAAAACCAGCTTTTGTCTGTATCGCTGTTGATATGTCTAAGAAAACATAATTGTGTAGAAAGGATACCATCGGGTAACAGTCTTCATACTACCTTGCCCCTTATATGGTTGATCTACTCTTAATATATTTCACATGCATTTAATATACTCTTAGGGGCCTTGTAATAGTCTTCATACTACCTTACTTGTGCGTTGCCTTAACGGAATATTAAATAGATGGCGGGTTCATGTAATTCGTCATGACTTAGGAAATAATTACATAGATCATCACAAGTGTGACAAAGCAACAACACTAGGAGAAGCAATCTAGGGAGTAATACATGATTAAATAAACACAATCTTTTATTATATTGTTATCACCAGTAGCGTAGTTAATATTTAGTTTAATAGCTAAAACAAACCAACCTCTCAAATATATGATTTACTTGCTTTCCATAAAACACAAAAATACAAAAATAATCTTCTCTCAACCCTTAGAATTTTGTTAGACCGTGATCAAGCCTTCCCAACCTATTCCGTGAGTGAACGATAACAACTCCTCGAGTCTTGCCTATACTACTACTACAACAATTAGGTGCTCTGCCTAGGGAGTTGTAAAACTTCGTGTAGAAGTCCTACGACGACCGCATCAAGTTTTTGGCGCCATTGCCGAGGAATAGTTAGGTTTTGATCATAGTTTAGCTTAGTTCTACTTGCTTGAATCCTTTCAAGTAAGATTTTAATTCACATCGGGCGTTCCCAACAAACAGAGCCAGTAGTCTTATTTCGACCTCGGTAATTTCCTCAACCTTTTTGAAGACTGACACATTGAGATTCCTAACCGACAGAGCCAGTAAACTTTTATCAGTCTCGGATTATTATTATTATTATGGGCCTTCTTTTGAAGACTGCCGCACGGGACGCGAGCGAACGAAACCTGAGATAGTTAAACTTTTAATCAACCACAGTTATTTTTTATTACTTATTACCTCCCCATTTAAAACGACTGCAAACATCGGCGTCCTCAACCGACATTAAGCAGTGGTCTTATCTGTCGGCTTCACTTTATTAAATTATTATTATTATTATTATAGCCAAATTTCAAGTCCTGTGGCCTTTTAGCTTTCGAGACATCGGGCTTCCTAACCGACAAGACCCGGGAGCATCCCACAACACTGACATAACCTCGATGTGTACCTTAATTTCACCAGAAGGACTCTCTACGAAGGGATTTAAACTAAGAATCGCAAAAACCAAGCAACTTTGTTTATTTAACAATTATATAACGTTTATTAAGCTGGTGGGAGCAAAAAGCCATAATTAACCTCTATGAGCTCTAAAGAGATCCAACTACTCCACGCTTAGCATCTAACTTATATTTAACTCTGTCATTTTTTGTTCTTTGCAAAATTTTAAAGTTAAGCAAACGCTTAGTCTCAAAAGCTAAGGGGAAAGCTAGAGTTTAATACTCGGTCAAGTCAAAATATCCTTAGTTTTACGGGCCTACTTATTCACATATCTAACAATAACTAAAAGTTGTTTTTTTAAATATAAATATAAAATAAAGCAATATTTAGGTTAAAACGGGGTTGCAAGGGACACATCAAGGCACATGTAAGATCATATTTTGGCAGAAATCCCCCCCCCCCACTTAGAACCGAACATTGGCCTCAATGTTAAAAAATGTCGGGTTTTACCCCCACACTTAAGGATGAAAAAGGCAAATGCTAGTAATTCCAAGTGTAAAAGAGGAAACACAATAAATATACATGATCAGGATTGAGGATTCCAAAATACACAGGAGATCAAAGACCGGGAGATTTGGAGGATTGAAAACAAGCACGGGTCTTCACGATCTTAGGAAATCCTACAAGCAAAAACAGATACCTACGAAACACAACAAGGATATAAGCACGCCCCACACTTATTCATTACTACTACTAAACTAATATATTATTACTACTACTAAGAACAATACGAACAAGCAGATAGAGAACTCGGGTTGCCTCCTGAGAAGCGCTTGTTTTTATGCGAGTCTCTAGCTTGACTCTCCCCGAATTTCTTTGTCCTTGGGGTGAAAACTGATGGAAGATACGATCTTCAAAGAAATTTCACTCAAAATATGACAGTTATCGATCATGAAATTATCAATCAGTAGATGTGGAGAATTTCTTGTAAAAGAGAAAACTTCATTAATAATGAGAATTCCAGGATCAAAAACTTTGTCTTCATTTCCGAAAGGAAATGAAAGAAAAGTTTCGATCTCAGAAGGATCAGTCGGGAGAAGAGAATCACTGACGAATGAGATAGTAGTAAAATCGTTACAGTGGAAAGGAATATGAATCTGTTGAAGATTGAATCCTTTGATAATGAATATTCCAGCAAGAGAAAGATCAGAATGAGAAGTGGTACTGCCACTACTATTCTCTTCGATATCAAAGCAAGTTTTTTATAATCAGTCTTTAAAGAATCATTAAATTGTTGGAAAAGCAAAGATGTCGGTCTCCTCCACGAGAGAGTCAATATCCCCACAGGGAATAGGAGATGGGGAGAGAGACTCGACCACAAGATCAGAAGAAGGAGTGGGATTGCCACTCAAAGTATTATTTTCAATAATTTATCACATAAAGAATCAACAATATCAATTCTATAAACGAAATAGGCGGCACATCCCGTAGGATTCTCTAATGCTTAAAATTTTTCCTCTTGAAGCCGAGATGGGTATGGAATCAATGGCTGATGAGGATTAGGCTCGAGGTCTTCCTTAGGTTTTGGTGTAGACAATGGTGGAGTTTCTGAAGGTGAGATAAGTGGTGTGCTCTAAGAGCTAACAATTTCCACCACTTCTGTTATGGTCTCCAGTTCAAGTTCCTTATCTTGATAAATGAGAAAATTAGAATGAGGAATAAAAGATCCATCCAATGTCAAACCACTCATAGTAGTAACTGCTTTACGTTCTTATCGTGGGTATGTTTCGGTGTCGCTCGGTAGCACACCTAATGGCCTCTCTTGAAAATCTTCTTCTAGTTGACCCATTTGCATTAATTGAATCGGGGCTTCTTGATTTTGATCATAAGTTTCTCGCATGCTAGCAATATGATACTTAAGAGCTTCAACTTGTTTAGTAAGAGCGGTAATGGCATCAATTTGAGTTGAGGTACCACCACTACTCGAAACTTGAGGTTTATTTCTACAAGTTTGAACTTTAGCTTTATTCTCAATAGTGGTAAAAGCTTCTTGAGTATTTTTTTTGTCATTAGATTTCCACCCGCTGCGGAATTGAGAGAATCTTGATCAGCTTGACACAACCTGTTATAGAAAAAATCTATTTGGTGAAGGAGTGAAAATCCATGATGAGGACATTTCTTTAATAAATCTTTGAATCTTTCCCAAGCTTCTGTAAAAGTCTCACCAAAAACTTGTTGAAAGTTTGTGATTTCTTTTTTGAACTCTCTTGTTTTAGAATGAGGATAAAATCAATTCAAGAACTTTGATACTAAATCATCCTAAGTTGTAATTGAACAAGGAGGTTCATTCTCAAGCCATGTCTCGGCTGCACTTTTAAGAGAAAATGGGAATAAGATCAACTTCACCACATCATGAGGCACTTGGTTTATTTTGAAAGTTTGGGTTATTTGGTAAAATCTTTTGATGTGTGAATGAGGATCATCATTTTCAAGACCAAAGAAAGGATTGTTACTTACGAAATCAAGTAACTCGATTTTTAATTCAAATTCATTTGCTAGAACGGTTGGAACAACGATAGCATCTTCAATACCTATGACAGGTATTTGGAGTAGCTCTTCTATCGGTCTTGATGACATCAAATAACGTCTATTTTATAGCGTCATTTATCCCATGTTATTAACCCATTTTATATAGTTATTGCAAAGAATTGTTACTTAATCGTTTATATTTGAGAATTGCAGTAATTATGGAGTAATTGGTAAAAGTTAGCAAAAGGCGCTCATTCTTGAGCTTAAATGAAGATATTTTGAAGATTACTATTCTGAAGACCAATACACCGTATCCATCAAGGAAGATACGGCGTATCTGTGCCTGCATTCACCAAAGACCATAGAGGAATAAAGCTCAATACGCCGTATCCAGAAGACCAATACGCCGTATTGGAAATATGGAATGAATATAATATTCTGGAAGATATCAAGCGTGGTCCCTACTCCAAGAAATCCCCAATACGCCATATCCAATCCTTGGATATGCCGTATCGAACTGACTTCCAGACCTTATAAATAGAAAACTCAAAAATGAGTTTTAAGTGTGCTAAATCATATTCTCGATACTTAAACCATATAAGTCGATTTTCAGAGGAGAAAAAGAGCAGAAGAGGTCGGGCAACGTTATTAATTCCATAGGAGACATCGTGTAATTCCATATACTTTAGTAATCGTTCAGTTTTTGGTATCATTCATTAACTCGGTTAGTTTACCTTGGCTAAATAATTGCTCTTGTATTTATTATGACGTTTGAAGGCTAATACCTTCAGGTATTAGCCATTATTATAAAGATCTGAATGTTTGGTATTTGTTTATCTTAATTTCTTGATTTATCGTTGAATGCTTGTTTATTTTTATCAGTTCATACTTGTTTACGTGCCTTTGTATGCGACCTATCATTCAAGTGGATCTAGTGATACGGACCAAGTAGATCTAGAGTCTAGGATAGCTCTCCATATAGTAAATTATACATCTAGAATCATAGGATCACAAATATTTCCCTACTAAATAAAGTGTCTAGGTTAATGCTTCGGGCTTAACTAGTTAAATGGATATTGCCAATGGTTTATTGATCGTGTTGACTAGAAGGTGAACCTAGATAATTCAACAAATAACGTTCTGATTCCATTTGATAGTTGGACAAGTGGACTATTAGTGTATAAATCTCCATTAAGTGTATAAAGTCTCTATGAGCTAGGGTTTAACAAGATCACTATTGCTTTAATCCCTAAGATAGATTATAATAAGCAAATAAGGATGCTTTATGCGGACGGCTAAAATTGTCATCACAGAATTAATATGTCTAGGTCTAGGATGATTGTAACGCATAATCTTAAGAATTTGATAAGCCAGCCCGAGAGAAGAAATCAATCACACGAACTAAAAAAACCAACTTTCTAAAACCATTAATAATGATTAAACAAATTTATTATATTTTGGCCGACCGATTCTTTTAAATCTTTTGTTTATTTGCTTGCGTGGGTTAAAGTGCATTGAATTGATTATAGTCACCAACCAAACCGTGCCAGTCTCTCAGGTTGAAAACCCCCTTTTCCCGTTAGAATTAGAATTAGGACTGACATAGGTTTATAATAGAATAGAAATTAACATAGATTAGATAACCAAGAATTCTTTAAATTGATAATAGATTTAAGCTCCTTCCAAGTGTTCGACACCCAACATAACCACGAAACAACTACCGATCGGGTTACACTGCCCTTAAAGTTGTAGTTTTTAGTTTAGTCTCAATCAATATAAATTTGAAACTTGAATCAAAAAATTATACACCACACAACGACAAATCAAGTTTTTGGCGCTGTTGCCGGAGAGTGAGAATTAATCTTGATTTTTATTTGATATTTTGGTTTTACATAGATAGAATCTAACCCTCAGAGTAGTTGTAGAGTTATTTAGATTAGTGTATAATTCTTGTATATTCTGTAAATTTTATATATTTGTCGTTAATTGTTTGCTTGTATATATTTGTATTTAATTGTTTGCGTATTTAATTGTTTTTCTTAATACACTATTCTGGTCGATGGCTGAATATGGCGTATCCACTTCCATCGAATATGGCGTATCCAACTTTCTGTCCAATACAACGTAATCATTCAACTGATCAATACGGCGTTATCACTTCTGATTAAATACGCATATCGATCATCTGATAAAATTTTTTCTATACTCGAATTTTAAAGCCAAATTTTTTTACCTTTATTATCTATTTCTCCACTGGTTCTACTAATAATTTTTTGGGTGTTTTTCAGTAAGAACGACAAAGGTTGTCAAAGGAGAGTTCGAGAAAATTAAGGATGTTAAGGTCAAAGATGTTTTACTCACTTGTGATACACCACTTGAAGTTTTCAATAATGAAGTCAATCGACTAAGCAAAATGGATGATGACTTATTCACATATGAAGTTGAAGTTGCTAATATCCCATGTGACTCGAGAATGGATGATGATTCGGAGCATGAAGGTGATGATAACATGGGATATGATCCGTCTGACGTTGCATTTACTGAATGGTTGGGATCAAAAATTTTCAACTACAAGACAATGGATCATTATACTATGAAAGCATTATGGATTTACTGGATCAGAGGAGATAATAAGGTTGAGCTCACAAATGAAGAATCTTCTGATGACATGGATGAAGTTGCTGAAGTCTTTAGGATGTACACTAATCTATTTAATTTTGAAACACCTATGTGCAAGGCATTCAAAGAATTTAACTATCTTTTATAAATTGATCCAAACTTACTTACTAAAGACATTGAGGGATTCACGACCTATAAAGATTACAAGAATGATTGGATCTATGAATGGAACAAGGATGTACCATGGGTCGATGAGAAGCCATGGACTAACACCGGAATTTTGACCAAATCCACACAAGTTAAACATACTTGCAAGCCTTTCAACTATAAGACTGGGTGTTCAGAATGGCCAACATGTAGTTGGAAGGATGACGGATACTGTAATGGAGGAAACTTACCCATAACTTACATTATTGGAAACCAACTCCATTATTAGGATTATGAATGGTACGAGGCTTTGGAAGGAAGTAAACTAAAAGATGAAGCTTTAAGAAACAAAGCTATTATGGAAGGATTTATTAAAGAAGATTATGATGAGTCACGTTACGAACAAAAGAGACAATGGAACATATATACAAACTATGATGATGCTTATGAAGATAACAAGAGAGAAGAATTATGTAAAGTTCATGAGCTGCCGGTATGCAATATAAGGAGATATATGATGATCAAATATTCGTTCAATAATGATGAAGAGTATGTTGCTGTAAAAGAAGATGAATACGACACAAATGATGGATGGTGACTAGAGTTGAGTAGAAGAGAAGCTGAAGAAAATTCTAACTTAAAGACTTCGCTGTAAACAAAAGTGCTTCCCGGGAGACAACCTGGATTGTTATTTAATATTATCGAGTCTGTCTTCCCAAACATCAATATGGCGTATCCGCTCCATACCATACGGCGTATTGATTATCTGGACGTTATCAGTCTTTACTTTTTATTGCACTTTAAAAACATTATCGTCATATTTGAAATACGGTGTATTCACTAACCTGATACGCCGTATCCACCAAAACTGACCCGTATTTTGTTTAGTTTAGTTTAAATTAACCGTAGGTACCAAGATAAGAATACACATGTTCTTCCTATATTTTATACAGGACCTCGTGAAAGAAATATCGACAAATATTAGTGGAGAATTTACAAAATCTGGAGATCTTGAAGTGTTGGAGTCTTGAAACTTCAAGGCGGCCGTTCAACATGAATTCTTGCTCATAAACGCAACTTGGAGAATCTACCGAAGAATTATCAGGGGAGTTTCTCATTCTAATTCTTTTTAAATTCTCGTATTTAATGTTTTATATATACAACGAGGACGTTGTATAATGTGACAACCGTGGTTTGAGCCGGTTGGTCAGTTTGTTTAGAATTTATTTGAAGCATTTATGTGTGTTCTTTATGTGTTTTATGTGTTTTGTGAGAGATATATGTATGAGATTGAAGTACATGATTTATGAATCATAGTACTAGTTGAAATGAGATTGAATGGAAATGAGATCATTTGGAAGCTTTGCATAGTTTCAAATGTCGTGTACGTAATTTTGTGTGTACGTACTATATATATAATACATATTATATATATTATGTCAGTATTTTAGTGATTTTAGAGTACTTTCCATTTTTAGAAATAATTGGAAGTGAAGGCTTGTTAGAAATCTATTTTAGTGATTTTAGAGTACTTTCCATGTGTGTATTGTTTTGTATAGATTATTTGCAAGGTTAATTGAAGAGTTTGGATTTGCTTTGCATCGAGGTAAGTTTTACAGTCCCACTTTTTACTTATATTTTGGGATGGAAATGATGCAAAACCGTTTTTGAATTATGAACCGTAATATGTGTTTTTAAGTGTCGAACTATATGATTGCTATGTGCTATTGCTATGTGATATGAATTATGGTAAGGCATGTGTATGTGAGGATGACATGACCTTGTGTGAGACTCGAATGGACTTAGCTAGTCAAGTAGGTTAGTCTTACGCGGAGATATTATGGGACGGAGGGGTACAATCCACCCCAGATATATATGAATTTATTTTGTGATAGAATAGCCAAGCATATATGTTCGTAAATGTTGTTTTTGTTTATCGCGGTGTCATAAGTGAGTCTTAAACCTGTAACTCTCACCAACAATTTTGTTGATGTTTTAAGCATCATTTTCAGGTGAGCAAAACATGTGAAGAGTTAGGAAGAGGAATTAGCTGGATCATAGGCTTGCATTGCGGAATCTATGTTCATTTGTTTTGTCCAATGATTGCTTTTAGGATGCGTTATGGACGCTATAAGTTTACGGCTATGCCTTTTTGGGTTGGCCAATGCACCAGCGATTTTCATGGATGTAATGAATCTGGTGTGCTAGCCGTATATAGGCAAGTTGTCATCATGTTTAACGATGACATTTAGGTCTACACGAAGTCTAAGGAGCATGAGTCGCATTTGAAGATGAATTTGGAGCTGCTGAAGAAAGAGAAGTGTCATGTGAAGCCTAACAAGGTCGAAGCGGAGTGAAAAGGAAGCTTTTCAGAAGTTGTAGGAACAATATAGGTAATGAGCCGATCTTGGCATTACCGGAAGGATCAGACAATTTTGTAGTGATGCGTGGAGCAAGGGTTAGGATGCTTGCTTAGACGAAGAGAGAAGGTGATTGCTTATATGATGCGAGAACTGGAGATTTATGTGAAGAACGACACGACTCACATTATGGACTTAGGCGTGATGGTTTTGCTCTAAAGTGATAGAGGCATTATGTGTACGAGATGAAGAGTGTGATATATACGGATCATAAAAGAGCAAAGCATGAAGGAACAAACCTACACATGAGCTTAAACGACAAAAGCAATCTCATTTATCTCATGAAGGAGTGTCATCAATGAACTCACTTCGGGGGAGATT
>BQNB010117202.1:0-21215 GCA_026074375.1 Tanacetum coccineum
TATATATATATATATATATATATAAGGTTTCGCGTGGGCTGTTAGCCATGGCGCGAGAAGCGTTGGCACGAGCCACGGAGTGGTGCGCCGTCGGCTTTTCTCGCGCCAAGGCTTGGCGCCAACCCACCAGCTGACCACTCCCTCCGCTCTAAAAATAAATAAATAAAACCCAAACAATCTCTCACTTCAAGAAGAAAGATACTCTGTAACATGTTACGATAACTAAATTAAACGATACGACGGTTGTGTTTGGCGCGTGGCTTACAGTGGGTTTGAGCTTTATAAAATAAACTACATTACAAAGGTAAAGTCTTTGACCTAACGAGGTTTGAACCATTAACCTCATGTTTGAGAGTCAAAGACTTTACCACTAAAATGTTTGATTATCGTTACTGATAATTTAAGCTTCACCTCCGGCTCTAACCCAGGGCCGTCTTTAGAGGAGTGTAGTAAGTGCGATTGCACAGGGCCACCGTTTGAAGAAGGCAACAAAATTCCATGCACTTCTTTCTATTATATATACATATTCGAGTTTAATTAGTTCATGCACTATAGATACACATATATTATGTCTATGTATGTATTTAAGAGGCTTTTTATGGTAGTGGCATGGGGGCACCGCAATTAACGAGACGGCAACCCGTTTCACAAAACGTACAACCAGTGGCGGAACCAGGAAATTGTAGTGTCGGGGGCAAAAAAAATTCACGATAGCAACAAAATACGGGGAAAAAATAGGATAAAAGTGGGGATCGAAATAAAAAATCGAGTATTGTCACTTAGAAAATGAAGGATTTTAAGGTTTTAGAGTGTTAAATGTTAGACTTTAGTCTATGAGTGGGGGGCAATTTGATTTTGTGATGGGGTGCACTTTAATAAAAAGGTCAATAAAATTATTTTTTTACACTAAAAACCGATATTTTTTGGCGAGCTATGGAGGGCACCGCCCCCATAACTTCTAAGTGGATCCGCCCCTGTGTGTAATAGCCCCCTGGTTCTAAGGAATAATTGGGGCCTTCGTGCATAGTATGATGGTGATGTGATGAAATAACATAACATTAGGTAAACATTACTGCAAACACGAAAAGGTTGCATAACAGAAATTCATAAGCCGGTACTGTCTCGCATTCGCCTTTATCAAAATGGTTGTGTGCACGCTCCTTCTGGATCTCACGTACGAGGTTCGGAGCGAATACTTAAACAAGAAAAAACAATAATCAGTTAGCATAATAACCATCTAAACATGACATTGCAATAACGCATCTATATATACAAGCTAAATACATGTAACAACAAACTGATTCATGTAAATAACATTAAAGACTTGATTATTATTTTATAAATTGTAACTAATTCCTTAGTAAAACTTACGTCGCATGACAAAAAAATGCTATTGAAAGCTCCCAGTATGAACCTGAATATTATATTCATATTCTTGATGTCGACTTTTGTGAGTGCTACGATTTATTAATTTTTCTTCGTGGGGTTTTCAAGTTTGTGAATGATTTTTATAGTGAATCAAATTGCATGGATGCATGGCTAGATATTTATATAGGGTGTACGTCTAGCGTAAACCCTAACCGACTACTAATCGAAATTTCTAGTTTATTGAAACTAAACCCTTCTTAATTTATATATATTTTTTTCATATTTCATCCTATCAATTTATGTTGTGTCTTTTATAATTTTACTAATATACGTTTTTAAGTTTCATATGACATCCGTTTAGTAATTTGTTGCTATAATAGAGGTGGCAATAGCGGGCTAGGCGGGTTCGGGCGACAGGCAAAACAGGTGATTTTTTAAACTTGAGTCAAACGGGCGCAGGCAAAACGGGCATGGGTCAAATGGTCTCGGGTCAAACGGTCTCGGGTCAAATGGGCAAAGAGTCTAAATTTTTGGTTTATACGTTTTCAAATGTTTTTTTACGTTTTGGTATGTTTTCACACGTTTTTCTACGTTTTTTACGTTCTTGTGCGTTTTTAAACGTTTTCGCACACCTTCGCACGTTTTGCACATTTTTCTACGTTTTCGTTCATTTGCGTACGTTTTCTTATATTTTCGTCCGTTTTCTTATGTTTTCGTACGTTTTTTACGTTTTATACAAACAAAAATTTGTATCTCGGAAAAGAAAAAAACACGAAAACTAGTACGATTGATACAAGTCACTTGTGCTATAGCATCAGAAGAGCATATATCAGATTCTAGTAAAATGCTTATGATAGAAATTTCATATTACACCATTTTTGGTTTACCAGATCATTGAAATACAAAGATTAAGGCTTATAGGCTTAATTTGAAGAAATACTATTGGAATGTGGTAGTCGGATACGCATTATATACGACTTGAAATTACGTGAGCCTATCGGGGGCACACACAAATACACGAAGAGTATGTTTATTAGATATTTAATATATATACGTGTTATATATTCATTAAATATTTAATATGTTTCACGATATTTATTTAAACGACCGTTAGACGCAATAACTAACTAAATACTCGTTTAGTATAAGAGAAGGACTAAAGTGTCGAAAAACGAATCCCTTAGGACCCCATAAAGTGGCTGGAACTCTATGAAGGTTCTAGGAGGGGGCTTGTTATCATTTTTTGAAAAATTGAGGAGTGGAGAACAAAGACTTGGAGTGGGAACAGTTTTAGGGTTAGGGTTTAATTACTATATAAACACACCGTGTGCTCCATTCCATTCGTCCCACACACAAAAGAAAATATATTCTGTATTGTTTTCATCTTCTCTAAAAATCACATACAACAAGTTAGGGTTAGGGTTTAATTACTATATAAACACACCCTGTGCCATATTCCATTCGTCCCACACACAAAAGAAAATATATTCTGTATTGTTTTCATCTTCTCTAAAAACCACATACAACAAGTTCATAAACACTAAAACTCCTTTTTGTTTTTTTTGGGTAAAGGGTTACCCCGATAAAGTATATTAAAACCAAAAAAGTTAAGTACAAATAGAATGTGGCTGAAGTACCAATTAACCACAAGTTAAACAGCTTGATAAACACCTAAAAGTAGTGCTTATGACATGCCATAAACACTTATAACTCTAGAGACAACTAATTGCAACTAGAACAAATGACAAAAAAACAAGCTAACCAGCAGCCACCGTGAAAGATGAACTTCTATCGGTTTTTTAATTTGGAAATAAATTTGTCGTTTCATCATACACATTTTCAACATCTTCTTCATCATACAAGGCAGAATAAGAATTAGACGTGGCGATATTATCATTCTTAGAAGCAGAACTTGTAGTCTTCAACATAGATGACGATCTAGATGCATTACTCACATGAGTAGCTCCTTTCTTTGGTGCGCTTGTAGTCGCCTTCAGCTCACATTTAACATTTGGTTTAACTGAAGGACCAACAAATTGACCACCATTAGTAGACTTTGATTTACCTTTTTTTTCTTCTTTTTACCCACCGTTTGGAAACCATCATTAGTCTTCTCAACAATAAGAGTAACAACATTAGAAGTAGCAACAATAGGATGACTCACCACCTTTTTAGGGCAATGGTCACGAACATGACCAAATATCTTACATTTATCACACCTGGGCAGCCTCCATTCATGAACATGACTATCATGAACATGACTATCATGAACATGACCAAAACTCCTTTTAGTGTTTTCTGGATATAAATACTTTGTTTCCGTACTATATACAACAAGTGACATTTAGTACACTGGTTGTGTTGTTGTTTGTGATCCACAAGGCCCAGGTTCGAATCCTATGGAGGTCACTGTTTTGGTTTCCTTTTCTTGTTTCTAGTTTCGAGATTAACCCTTTTTGCATTAACAACTACATCAACAAAGGATGTTTAGTCCAGTGGTGGGATTGTTGTTTACTGTTCTGACTGACCAGGTTTCGAATCCCATGGTGGTCAGTTTTATGGTTTTATTTTTTGGAAATTTTAAGTACGATCCAAACGCATACCACTTAGGTATTTGGATCGGATCTAGAACAAGCATTAAGCACTCGTTGTTAGTTTGTGAAGCAACTACTAGCATCGTAGCGTGCTCGTGTGACGTGTTGTGTAACTATAGAGGTGGTAATTTAACCACTAAGTTTTCAAGATCAAGAATCTCGTTTATTGATTTTTATCATTAAACATAAAGGTTAGTATTGCTTATTTTATACGTGTGTTAATTCTTAATATCAAACTAGATCCATCCGTTGTGTACTCGTAGTAAATGGTTTACTAGTTTATAAAATCCCAACAGTGGCATCACGAGTCAACCTCGTTTGGTGTTATGGATTACACGCTTATAAAAAACGCTAGATCCGCTAAGTAATAATATATTTATTGTTTTAATTGAAAATTATGACAATAATATGCCATTCTTGTCATAAAGAATAAATAAAACATAGATCTTGATTTTATTACTAGTTAATATAGATTAAAAAGAATGAAATTAATTTGTTAATTAAGTTTTGTTTTTATTCTTTTTCTTTTTCTGGCCTTAAGACCCACACAATCATGTTATGTGATGTATGTGGCGAACTAGGTACTAAGATGAAAACCTAGTGAGGGTTTTTTGGTTCTCCATTTGAGGAAGACTCTTTCAAGAACTCGGAGCCTTACATGTTTTACTGCTTTTTATATAGAGTCTGTCTTCACCTCATCCCCTCTTATTGTCTGTTTATATGCTTATATGACTTTTCCATGTGACTTATTATTATATGCAAAATATTTTTGAAATTATAAACGGATAAATACTTATATCAAAACGTGTTTTAATTAAATCAAGATTCTTGTAAACTTATCGAGGTGTGAAAAATATACTCGGCGGTGATAAGTTAATCTTGAAATTTTGATTTAATTATGTCTGTTAATTTACAAACATTTTAATGAATTCCTTGTGACCTAGTATGTGTTATTTGTTAAAATTATTTTTGACAAATTAAAATGGATGTTAAATCTATGAAACTTGTTTTATTATAACTTGATTATACTTTGTGAAGTCTTATATGTCAATTTGGGTTCGACTTACATCCAATAATCATGGCCTATAAGGTTTCCCACGATGAGATTTGCAAATATACATCAATTTATAATCCGATTAAAACTACAAAAGTTTTGTGCTTTTATCATATAATGAATTGCTACTACATTATGACTTGCAAGACGTATCACATATGTGTGGGTTCGTGCAAGGACATGGCTTTAGTGATCATCTAAGGTTTAATTGACCTTTAATCTTTTCCCGCACCACTTCATGCGGTAATTATTTGAAGAACTTGTGTTTTCGGACACATGCAAGAGTACAATATAAGGTTTGGTCAATTTGTAATGTTTCCTGCGACATTAGCATGCCTAAAATAAGTTAACAAAATTATTTTATCTTAATACGGGCGAAGTAGATTTCCTTCGCACTAGGGGGTCTTGGAAGCTAAAAGCCTCCTCTGAATGTCTAAAATGGAATCTCCTCCCACCCGCTCGTCGGGTTCGTATGCAGGGTGCCCGAGAATCGCAGCCCTCTCTACGGAAATCGAAGCATGATTCTCACCGTGAGGCGCGGCCCCTGATGATGAAGGACTGGGAGAGGCGCCTTCACTCGACGAGAAGTATGCCCACCATCCCTCAGAACACGATGACTCTTCCATCATAAGAAGGGAGCCCTCTAAGAAATTGCTAATAACCCGTAAGAAATGGGAATGCAAAAACCATCCACCTGGATAGCCCTTTGTTTATTAAAAAGTAAGTGACGACACGAAAAACCAGATAGAGACCATTCTTGTAAAGGAGTTCGTAAAAAAGGGAGGACCCCTGCCTTTGAACAAAGAAGATAAAGTAGAGTTATTCTAAAACAACAGAAACAAATTGGGGGTAACTGTTACCCATCTCATCATTTTTATAAACAGCAACACACAAAAAATGCACCAATCAAATAAAAAACAAATCAGAACCGTGATTTTCAAATAAAAAACACATCAACCGATCAAAAACACATTAGAACCTGTCAAAAAACACATCAAATTACTCGTTATTCATCGGATTCGAAGCTTAAAATCACAAAGTTATCGAGTTATCCAGTTTCACTCAGTTATTCAGTGGAATCGAAGCTCAAATCAAGCAAAATTGCTCATAAAATCCTGAATCTTGTAATCCGAATGAACAATCACTATAATAATGATGAATTTTGAACTGTGAATCATCCAAAAATGAAGAAAAAGTAAGTTGTAACTTGTAAGTGCACTAACTTTGTTAATTAATCAAATTTAAAACAATATTACAATGAGTTTTGAAGTTTTTTTGAAAGTTTATTATTATATCATAGTGTATTCTACTGTATATGGATCAAATTTGGCAAAGAAAATAACTTAAAAAAGTGCTTGTTAAAACTGCACACCATGTGTTTGATAAAATGTCTAAATGAAATTCTATAACTTTGATGCACCAATTATGTATTAGGGCATAAGATTGTATTAGTGCATCTGTGTTTGTGGTTGTTGAATCAGGTTAATTAAGCCGAGCATAGTTTTGAGGTAGTTGTTTAGTAAATGAGTTTGTATATTTTAGTACCACTAGTACAAATCTGGAATTTCGTCACACATGCTGTTTTTTGAACGGCCACACAGTCAGATATTTATGTGACTAAATGTACCAGGATAAAATAAACAGCCACACTTGAACTCATTTTGTGTGACCATTTCAGAATTTCATTGACACACATTTGAATATTTATGTGACTAGACTTAACTGGTAATTTTTTGTTGATTATTTAGTCACTTATAATTTAAGACGTGTGACAGATACAAATAAGTTTGAAACATTAGTCACGTCACACAATATATATACATATGTGACAAATATATGTCACACAATTGAATAGTGTGACCAAAATCCATATATGGTCACATGAAGTAATTGTGTATGTGGCTATATCATATAGTCAAGTTTGTCACACTTTATTTAAAAGTGACTGCTGTATTTTTTTTACTGAATATTTAGCCACATATGTAATTTGAAATTGCTGTGACAACTGAAAAAAGTAAGTTTGAAGCATTAAGTCAAGATATACATTTAAGCTCAAAAGTCAATATAGACCCTATATTTGTCATGACCCAATTGAACCAATCCTGCCAGCTCACTTTTCAATCAAAACAAAAAAAACAACTTTTCCACCTCTTTTTTAAAATAAAATATCTCACACATGTTAATCGTTTACGCAAACAAAACATTATCTCGCGATCGAGAATATTAAATTTTATCTTGCTATAGAGGGGCGAAAATATGTACTTTTCGACGAACTTTTTTTTTATGATTTTTTGATAGGTCATATACGATTTTATGAATATCATATATGATTTTATGAATCTTATATGATTTATGAATACTTTTTTTATATATGATTTTATGAAATCATATATGATTCGTTATACGAATCATATATGATTCGTCACACGAATCATATCATATATGATTCGTATAACGAATCATATATGATTCGTATAACGAATCATATATGATTTCATGAAATCATATATGATTTCATGAAATCATATATGATTTGTAATTCTAACGAACTTTTTTTCAATTTTGTTTCAATCACGAATTGCGAAAATCATATATGATTCGTTATACGAATCATATATGATTTTCGAAATTCGTGCCTGAAAAAAAAAATCGAAAAAAAATTACTCGAAAGTATATCGTGTCACCCGTCTACTGAAAGATAAAAAAACACTCGTCGCGATGGTGTATTTTTTGTCGTGTGACGATTTACCGTTTGTAAGATATTTTATTTTTATAAAAGAGGTAGAAAGTGAGTTTTTTTATTTTTGATGAAAAAATGAGTGGCTAGGATTGGTTCATTGTATCTATGACAAATAATGGGTCTATATTGATCTTAACTCTATACATTTAAAAGTGACAAATATATGATTTTTATGGTGGTCAGTTTGTGAATGATTTTTATGGTGAATCGAATTACATGGATGCATGGCTAGATATTTATATAGGGCACTACTAATCGAAATTTCTAGTTTATTGAAACTAAACCCTTCCTAATTTATATATTTTTTCATATTTCATCCTATCAATTTATGTTGTGTCTTTTATAATTTTACTAATATACGTTTTTAAGTTTCATATGACATACATTTAGTAATTTGTTGCTATAATAGAGGTGGCAATGGCGGGCTGGGCGGGTTCGGGCGACGAGCCAAACGGGCGCGGGCCAAACAGGTGATTTTTAAAACTTGAGTCAAACGGGTGCAGGCAAAACGAGCACGGGTCAAATGGTCTCGGGTCAAACGGTCTCGGGTCAAATGGGCACAAAGTCCAAATTTTTGGTTTATACGTTTTCAAAGGTTTTTTACATTTATGAACGTTTTTGTACGTTTTCACACGTTTTTCTACGTTCTTGTACGTTTTTAAACGTTTTCGCACACCTTCGCACGTTTTGCACATTTTCTACGTTTTCGTTCATTTGCGTACGTTTTCTTACATTTTTGTCCGTTTTCTTACGTTTTCGTATGTTTTCTACAAACAAAAATTTGTATCTCGGGAAAGAAAAAAACACGAGAACTAGTACGATTGATACAAGCCACTTGTGCTATAGCATCAGAAGAGCAAATATCAGATTCTAGTACAATGCTTATGATAGAAATATCATATTACACCATTTTTGGTTTACCAGATCATTGAAATACAAAGTATTAAGGCTTATAAGCTTAATGTGAAGAAACAATGTTGGAATGTGGTAGTCGGATACGCATTATATACGACTAGAAATTACGTGAGCCTACCGGGGGCACACACGAATACACGAAGAGTACGTTTATTAGATATTTAATATATATACGTGTTATATATTCATTAAATAATTAATATGTTTCACGATATTTATTTAAACGACCGTTAGTGACCGTTAGACGTAATAACTAAGTAAATACTCATTTAGTATAAGAGAAGGACTAAAGTGTCAAAAAACAAACCCTTAGGACCTCATAAAGTGGCTGGAACTCTATGAAGGTTCTAAGAGGGCGTTTGTTGTCGTTTTTTGAAAAATTGAGGAATGGAGAACAAAGACTTGGAATGGAGAACAAGTTTTAGGGTTTGGGTTTAATTACTATATAAACACACCCTGTGCCCCATTCCATTCGTCCCACACACAAAAGAAAATATATTCTGTATTGTTTTCATTTTCTCTAAAAACCACATGCAACAAGTTAGGGTTAGGGTTTAATTACTATATAAACACACCCTGTGCCTCATTCCATTCGTCCCACACATAAAAGAAAATATATTCTATATTGTTTTCATCTTCTCTAAAAATCACATAAAACAAGTTCGTAAACACTAAAACTCCTTTTAGTTTTTCTGGGTAAAGGTTTACTCCGGTAAAGTATATTAAAACCGAAAAAGTTAAGTACAAATAGAATGTGGCTGAAGTACCACATTAACCTCAAGCTAAACAGCTTGATAAACACCTAAAAGTAGTCCTTATGACATGCCATAAACACTTACAACTCTAGAGACAACTAATTGCAACTAGAACAAATGACACAAAAAACAAGCTAACCAACAGCCACCGTGAAAGATGAACTTCCATCGATTTTTGAATTTGGAAATAAATTAGCCGTTTCATCATACACATTTTCAACATCTTCTTCTTCATCTTCTTCATCATAGAAGACAAAATAAGAATTAAACGTGGCGATATTATCGTTCTTAGAAGCAGAACTTGTAGTCTTCAACATAGATGCCGATTTAGATGCAGTACCCACATGAGTAGCTCCCTTCTTTGATGCGCTTGTAGTCGCCTTCGGCCCATATCTAACATTTGGTTTAACCGAAGGACCAGCAAACTGACCACCATTGGTAGACTTGGATTTACCTTTTCTATTCTTCTTTTTACCCGTTTGGAAACCATCATTAATCTTCTCAACAATAGGAGTAACAACATTAGAAGTAGCAACAATAGGAGGACTCACCACCTTTTTAGGGCAATGGTCATGAACATGACCAAATATCTTACATATATCACACCGGGCGGCCTCCATTCATGAACATGACCAAAACTCATTTTAGTGTTTTCTGGATATAAATACAAATTGTTTCCGTACTATATACAACAAGTAACATTTAGTACACTGGTTGTGTTGTTATTTGTGATCCACAAGGCCCTAGTTCGAATCCTATGGAGGTCACTATTTTGGTTTCCTTTTTGTGCTTCTAGTTTCGGGATTAACCCTTTTTGCATTAACAACTACATCAACAAAGGATGTTTAGTCCAGTGGTGGGATTGTTGTTTACTGTTCTGACTGACCAGGTTTCAAATCCCATGGTGGTCATTTTGATGGGTTTATTTTATGGCAGTTTTAAGTACGATCCAAACGCATACCACTTAGGTATTTGGATAGGATCTAGAACAAGCATTAAACACTCGTTTTTAGTTCGTGAAGCAACCACTAGCATCGTAGCGTGCTCGTGTGATGTGTTGTGTGAGCAACCATAAAGGTGGTAATTTAACCACTAAGTTTTCAAGATCAAGAATCTCGTTTATTAGTATTACTTATTTTATACGTGTGTTAATTCTTAATATCAAACTAGATCCATCCGCTGCGTACTCGTAGTAAATAGTTTACTAGTTTATAAAATCCCAACAATGGCATCACGAGTCAACCTCGCTTGGTGTTATGGTTTACACGCTTATAAAAAACGCTAGATCCGCTAAGTAATAATTCATTTATTATTTTAATTGAAAATTATGACAATAATATGCCATTCTTGCCATAAAGAATAAATAAAACCTAGATCTTGATTTTATTACTAGTTAATATAGATAAAAAAGAATAAAATTAATTTGTCAGTTAAGTTTTGTTTTTATTCTTTTTTTTCGGCCTTAAGACCCACACAATCATGTTATGTGATGTATGTGGCGAACTAGGTACTAAGATGAAAACCTAGTGAGGGTCTTTTGGTTCTCCATTTGGGTAAGACTCTTTTGAGAACTCGAAGCATTACATGTTTTACCGCTTTCTATATAGAGCATGTCTTCACCTCATCCCCTCTTTCTGCCTGTTTATATGCTTATATGACTTTTCCATGTGACTTATATATGCAAAGGATTTTTGAAATTATAAACGGATAAATACTTATATCAAAACGTGTTTTAATTAAATCAAGATTCTTGTAAACTTATCGAGGTGTGGAAAATATACTCGGCGGTGATCAGTTAATCTTGAATTTTTGATTTAATTCTGCCTGTTAATTTACAAACATATTAATGAATTCCTTATGACTTGGTATGTGTTATTTGTTAAAATTGTTTTTGACAATTTAAAACGGACGTTAAATCTATGAAACTTGTTTTTATTATAACTTGATTATACTTTGTGAAGTCTTATATGTCAACATGGGTTTGACTTACATCCGATAATTACGGCCGATAAGGTTTCCCACGACGACACTTGCAAATATACATCAACTGATAATCCGATTAAAACTACAAAATTTTGTGCTTTTATCATATGGTGAATTACTACTACATTATGACTTGCAAAGCTCATCGCATATGTGCGGGTTCGTGCAAGGACATGGCTTTAGTGATCATCTAGGGTTTAATTGACCTTTAATCTTTTCCCGCGCCACTTCGTGTGGTAATTATTGGAAGAATTTGTGTTTTTGGACACATGCAGGAGTACAATATAGGGTTTGGTCAATTTGTAATGTTTCCTGCGATATTAGCATGCCTAAAATAAGTTAACAATTTTTTTTCTTAATACGGGCGAAGTAGATTTCCTCCGCACTAGGGGGAGGGCTTGGAAGCTAAAAGCCTCATCTGAATGTCCAAAATGGAATCTCCTCCCACCCGTTCGTCGGGTTCATATGCAGGGTGCCCGGGACTTGCAGCCCCCTCTAAAGAAATCGAAGCATGATCCCAGCCATGAGGCGCGACCCTTGATGATGAAGGACTGGGAGAGGCGCCTTCACTCGACGAGAAGTATGCCCATCATCCCTTAGAACCTGATGACTCCGCCATCATAAGAAGGGAGCCCTCTAAGAAATTGCTAATAACCCGTGAGGAAAGGGGAATGCAAAAAGCCATCCACCTGGATAGCCCTTTGTTTATTAAAAAAGAAGAGACGGCACGAAAAGCCAGATAGACACCATTCTTGTAAAGGAATTCGTAAAAATTGGGAATGACCCCTACCTTTGAACAAAGAAGATAAAGTAGAGTTTTCTAAAACAACAGAAACAAATTAGGGGTCACTGTTACCTATCTCATCATTTTTATAAACAACAACACACACAAAAATGCACCGATCAAATAAAAAACAAATTAGAACCATGATTTTCAAATTAAAAACACATCAGCCGATCAAAAACACATTAGAACCTGTCAAAAAACACATCAAAGTACTCGTTATTCATCGGATTCGAAGCTTAAAATCACGCAGTTATCAAGTTACCCAGTTTCACTCAGTTATTCAGTAGAATCGCAGCTCAAATCAAGCAAAATTACTCATAAAATCCCGAATCTTGTAATCCGGATGAACAATCACTATAATAATGATGAATTTTGAACTGTAAATCATCCGAAAATGAAGAAAAAGTAAGTTGTAACTTGCAAGTGCACTAACTTTGTTAATTAATCAAATTTAAAACAATATTATAATGAGTTTTGAAGTTTTTCTGAAAGTTTATCATTATATCATAGTGTATTCTACTGGATATGGATCAAATTTGGCAAAGAAAATGAATTAAAAAAGTGTTTGTTAAAACTGCACACCATGTGTTTGATAAAATGTCTGAATGAAATTCTATAACTTTGATGCACCAATTGTGTATTAGGGCATAAGATTGTATTAGTGCATCTGTGTTTGTGGTTGCTGAATCAGGTTAATTAAGCCGAGCATAGTTTTAAGGTAGTTGTTTAGTAAATCAGTTTGTATATTTTAGTGCATTTGCTTGTATATTTTAGTGCATCCGTTTGAAGTACTTGGTTATTATACTGAATATCTGTTAGTTTTGATTATGTGTTGTTTGTATAGCTTTTGATATGAATATGAATATGTTAGTTTTGATCTAGGGCATCTGTTTGTTAATATTAGGGCATCTGTTTGACATGATTCAGGGCATATATTTAGTTAATTTTAAGCGTATGTATGGAAAATGTTTAGGGCATCTGTTTTAAATGATTTAGGGAATTTGTTTTAAATGATTTAGGGTATCTATTAGGGCATATGTTTGGTTCAACTGTTTATGCAAATGACTATAAAAAAATGAATTGTCCTCAAGTAGTAGTTGCTGGTGTTTGGTTTCATATGGGTGATCGTGATAGACCTGATACGGATTTCAATAAAAGTTTTGTTTCGAGTGTTCCTATATAATTATGGTTGGACAATGCAAATCATTAGTTTCAAGGCATTTGTTTGTTAAAAAATTAGGGCATCTGTTTGAAATTATTCACGGCATATATTTAGTTAATTTTAAGACAAATGTTTAGGGCATCTGTTTTAAATGATTTAAGGCATCTATTAGGGCATCTGTTTGGTTCAATTGTTTATGAAAATAACTAGAAATAATTATTGTGACAAAAGCATGTTACACCAGCTACTTGGAATGAGCAACACAGCGACAATCCTAAACATCTTTGTTTTTATTTTCTTCGGCAATCGTGTTTGATGTATAGATTCCATGAGTTTTGCGATATTATGGACTATATTGATTAGTTATTTGCGAGAAAACATTTGCAGCAAAAAAACTTAGAAGTTTGATGTTATTTACAAAAATGCTCACAAGAGTGTTTTGATAAAAAATGCACACAAGGTGTTTGATAAAATGTCTAAACGATATTTTATAAATGTGATTAGTTAGTGTTGAACTGTGATGCACTAATTTTATTACTGAGTTTATTAATTGGCATGCGAGGACACAAATCGGGTTGGACATCATGAGCCGTTGGATAAATGGAAGTTTAGCAACGCTGGATACAAGTCTGAGCTAATAGCTACAACTTCCCATGATGTTGAAGATGTTGACGATACTGGTGTAGAGCCTAAGGACATTGAGTTTGTGATGACACAAGCAGGGGTTTCAAGGTGAAAGGCTGTAGAAGGGGACGTTGTGTCTGCAATTATGGAACTCACAAACTAAAAAGTAATCGTTTTCTTAGGCTATTTGTGTATGTTGGAGACTGGTGAGATTTTTTTACACGTGGTACACTTTATGCATTGCTAGACTTGTCTTATTTACTTTGTGACTGTTTAAGGAATGACAAAGGAGATGGTTTGTTTGATTTGTTGTGGTGTGCTGGGGAATTTGATATTCTCGTATAGTCACATTGTTGTTGCCCTCAGGTCACACATTAGCGACTTTCATATGATTGCATATTAAAAGTTTAGATTCCATAAAAACTATTTTTTACAGTGAAAGGATAAAACCATCAATTACGGTGATGGTGGTAACTATAGCGTAATAGTAACAATTATGAATTCGGAATAATAGTTCGTTGTGAAGGATTAAACCGTATATTCAGTGAGAAGTGGTTATGTAACCGAATCACATAACCACCAAATCATATCATCAGTAGTGGCTTTGTTGGCGGAACCGAATAGAAGTTATTACATGAGCTTCCAATGAAGTAAAGGATTCATAATCTAATATCAAGTACATCAATAAGTACCTGAGTCTAAACGTTGTGTGAAGTTCAAAACCGATTATGTTGGCTTGAAACAAATAGAACACGTCTATTTCATAAAACCAAACACATTTGTACTTAGAATCTTATAGGTTTCTATCATAAACGAACACCAACAATGATGGAATTCATAGCCGGAACAAAATTCTATATATTTCTATCAAGGGACATAACACAGAGTTCAGGAAACGATATTTATGAGTATGTTTTAAGTTGCGTCATAGGTAAAAAACTATAGAATGCACAACTAGACTAGCACCCAGTGGCCCACCCAACGCTACTTCCTCCTGCTTGTGACTGCACTCTCTTACTACCACCACCAGGAAAAGCTCATTTATGTTGAGTTCTGAGTTTTTGCACCTGGGAAACTACCATATCCACCCTCCCCATCCTTAGACTTCCTACTTCTACCGTCATATCCTTTATTGTATGATCCTCGTCCTCTGCCCCGCCTGCTTCCACCACTATAAGGCCTTGGCACTAAGGGTGGCAATTCGTGTCGGGTTCGGGTTGACAGGTTGGCGGGTCAGAAAACTCCAACCCGAACTTGACTCATTTAAATAATCGGGTCAGCTATGTCAACCCTAACCCGTTTACACATAACCCGAACCTGACCCATTTAACCCATATATTTACTTGGGTTGGTGGGTTAAATAGGTTACACGGGTTAAATAGGTTAAACGGGTTTCGGGTTGACCCATTGAACCCGTTTTATATACAAAACTTGGCACATTACACGGATTAAACATGTTAACTGAGTTTGTGGGTCAACCCGTTTAACCTATTCAACCAATATAATAAAATATAAATAATATCAAATTTAAGAAAAAATCTTAAACGGGTTGGCGGGTCGACCTGATTAATTTATTCTCAACCCGAACCTGACTTGTTTAATAAACGGGTTAGATAGGTCGACCCATACCTGACCCAAACATATTTAGAATCAACCCGAAACTGTTGATTTTCGTGTCGGTTTCAGGTCGGGTCAAAAATTGCCACCCCTACTTGGCACACCACTCACAAGTGCATCATGCCTACCACCAATCCTGTAATCACTTCTACCTGCAAATGTATTTGACGGTCAAATATAATTCAATAAATTTTTTTTTATCTATTATTACTTTCATAATTTTTAAAACTTTTAAATAATTAATATAGACCAAAGCCTCCAAACTTTTTAGAACAACGTTCATGCAATTTCCAGTCATTTTAGATTTCATCATCATCACCACTAACTACTTTCTCCACTCAAATATACCTCTCACACGCACAAACCCTTTGTAAACAAAATCAAAAGAAAATTAAGAAAAAAAAGGTAAAGAGCTCGCCAACATGATGTCCGCCTTAATTTACAAGATATCACCTAGTCGACTAGTCTACAAAATATCTCCGTAAATGATAACAAATAGATGCCCTAATAATTCTAATGATACAATAATAATACTCATTGATGCCCTCATACTACTCATTGATGCCCTCATACTACTCATTGATGCCTTAATCCTCTAATCCTCTATGTAACATTTTATATCGAATCCTATGATATTTGGATGTCTTACTATGATATAAACAAATGCACTAAACTACCTCAAACGGATGCACTAAATTACCTCAAACGGATGCCACACTAACCCAAATCATACAAAGTCATGTGACAAACCTGATAAATGAACTTAAGTTTGCAACTGAAAGTACTAGCTAGTTTTGAAAATTACCTAATGTGAACCGTTTCTAGATCCTCCTGACTTTCATTATTAGTTACTTTTGCAATTTTCCCTTGATGACTTATTCTTTTGTTTTGAATTATTTACGGACATTTTTAATTAATGTGACCCGTTACAATGAGTGGAGACATACCTGGGCACAGAAACAGTATGCGGTATGATTTGAGGAAAAGCATACATCTGGTCTTGAACTAACCTGCTTAAGTTCAGCAATCTTCATCCGGCGTTAAAGCTGTTATAATATAATGATCCAAAAGAAGAAAATGAGTAAAACTAAAAATGAAATATCACCTAGTCGGCTAGTCTACAAAATATATTCGTGAATAATAACAAACAGATGCCCTAATATTTCTAATGATGCACAAATAATACTCATTGATGCCCTTATCCTCTAATCCTCTATGTAACATTTGATATTGACTCTTATGATATTTGGATGCCCTACTATGATACAAACAGTGGATATCAGTATAAAAAGAATAAGTTATAACTGATTATGGTACAAACAATAAGTTATGTTAATTTGTATTTGGTAAAACATCACAGAAATAGAAAGTTGTCTTAGAACAAATAATACAAAACCACATGGTGGGGACTTGAGTTTCTAGTAAAGAACAATAACATATGAAACAATACAACATTACTAACTTCAAATGATAAAACGAGTAAGATTATTTACCTCAGATTTTCAGGCAGATCAACAAATTTGAGACACACAGATTATTTACAATGGTGCTGATCTGCCAAAGCTAATGTTGTGGCAACTGTGTTACAAGAAGCATCCTCACAAAGATTAGACTTGCAAAGTGTCAAAAGCCTCTAAACCATACTAATCAGGCAGCAAACTTGAAGCCTATTTTGTACCCATCCTGTAAGTTCTTCCATGTCAGACAATTTGTCCCAGTATATAAAATGAAGCAACGCCTTAATTTACAAACATATATAAACACAGTTAGAAGAGAAAATGCTACTCACTTTCAAGATCGAAATTAATTCAAAATGATTAACAGAAAATTCTAATTCCTCGAGTTTATACAAGGCCAGCCATTTACTACAATAAAGATTCGTTTAGCCACTTGCCACACAACAAATTTATTTAAACTATTCGCCACCCATATATGTGATCTGGTCATTTAGTTGATGCAATTAACTCAAGAGAAAAAACCCACAAATATAAAGCAAAGTTAGCAACGGATTAACAAGCAACAAATAGTCAAACATCAAAATACTTTGAAATAGATTCCCAAAGACAGTGAACCAAAAAACAAATCTTTAGCAGTCATTCGCAAAAATTTAAACAATTTGACCAAATTACTAGTCAAAACTTTAACCTTCAACAATGATGCCATCAACTCAAAAGTATGATAAACACCCATATCAGTGGAAACAGTAACCTTAACAACTCATAAACACAAAATTTTTCATAAACGTCACGAACTGTAATGATAACAAACAGTTGCCTTAATAATTCTAATGATGCACTAATAATACTCATTGATGCCTTAATCCTCCAATCAATTGAAACTATCTTGACGACTAAATCACAAAGATAACCAAAGCACATTCAATATACTATAGTTATATATGGGTCAAATGCTATAACAAGTCATATTGCATTAAAAGGTTCTGGTTTCATTCACATGCTTTTTAAACATAGAACGACAAACCTTTTCATGTAGCTTTGAGATTTGAGTGAAACAAGCAACACCACCACTATGGCTTGAAGTTGCGTTAGATTTGTTATAAACTTCACGAACTATGATGATAACAAACAGATGCCCTTAATAATTCTCATGATGCACTAATAATACTTTTGAATAATAAAAAAGTTAATCAAACCAAACAACATCTTAAAGAGTTATGCAGAAGGATATCATAATAAAAAAAATTAACTTAAATTTAGGACATCAAAATGATAAAGTGACAAAAAGGAAATTCACATTGTAGAAACTAAAGATACAATACAAAGGTTTATTGAATTGATTAACTAAAGAGAATACACGAGTATTTATAGAACAAAATAAAGATGAAACCCTAGAAACAAAACGGACATAAACAAGTGGGCCGGGCCAACAGGCCTGGTATATGCTTAATCACACATACTATTTTTCATTAAAAAAGGACTTAAATGACCAAAAACGTACCAAAAATACATTGTATTTGTATGTTTTGCAATTGTATTATGCAGGTAACGGATATCTAAGAAAAGAACAAAATCGAAGCCAAAACAACAAAAACAAGCACGAGAACGGAAAGACTGTGAGAAGTCAAAAAGACAAAGTCAAAGTCAACAAAAAAGTCAAAGTCAAAGTCAACAAAAAAAAGTCAAAGTCAAAGTCAACCCCAGGAAGTGGCATTGGAAAAAGCATCAAAAACCGAACCCGGAAACCTAAATTGTCAAAAATGGGCCCACCCGTACCCACTTAGTGGGCCCGGGTCAGCCCACTTATATATTACAAACCTTAAGCCTTAATAAAAAGCCCAAGTCCTTCCTTTTATATTAGCCGGCCCAACACAAGCCCAAAACCAAACCCATCACAACACCCGTTAACCCCAACCCTTTTATAGTTTAACTTTGTTAGTCCTTAAAGTGCAAACCATTTACAAACCTCAAGGACTAAATTTGCAAAGTACAAGGACTGTGGTTGTAATATCTCTATATACCTTGAGGGGCCAAACTTGCCCTTTTCTAAAACTTCAAAAGAGGGCGCGAACGCTGTACATCTTTCTGAGTGTGTCCTTTCCTCACTAACAGCCAAAACACTATTCCCCTTTTTTCTCCCCTTTGTCGACCAACTCCTATACATACCTTATCCCACCACACAAACCAACAAATGACACTTTGGCAATCCCTTGCAAGCTCATTCGGCAAAGAATAATGACAAGAAATCAATGGTGATGATCATATGACTTGGGCTCTACTCATTTTGGATGGCCAAGATTGCTCTTGGATCTCACTCACACAACAAGCACACCCATAGGAGCTCTCATAAAGAAAGCACAAATCCTAGAACCTTCTTTGCCTGTGTATAAATATAGGTCATTTGTAAGCCTTTGGGCAACGAAGTTTTTTTTCACCTAGTTAATTTTCAGCTTATTTTTAGTGTAATCTTTTAAATATTGTAATGTTTTTTATGAATTAATGAAAATTCAATTTGTGCTTTGAAGATCCTTTCGTGTGAAGTTATTTTGTTTATTTTCATATAAAAAAATACAAAAAGATTTTTCTTTTATTAGTGTATATATAAGATAAAAAAAAGATAAAAAAATAAAAAATTTAAAAACATTGTCCATAAAACAAAATAAAATTCACCATCAATATAATACTTTCTATTGAAGTATTATCATTAATAAGTTCCCAAACCAAAGATCAAAAACTTACCTTTTGTGTCTCTCGCGAGGTACGGTTCACCTTTGAAAGTTAAACAAACTATAAGAGGGGTATAAGGCGGGTTGTTCCTAGGAACTACGACCCTAAAGGAGAAAGGTTTTTAATAGCTTCGCGCTTTCCTACTCCTCCGCTCCTTTGTGCGTTTTTCTCTTTGAAGAGTTACCGAGAAGCGAGTTGATTATTAGGTTTAAGTGTCTTATCTCATTGTCCGTTATTAAAATATATTGTGAATACGTTGTTGAAAAACCAAAAAAATATAAAAAATAAAAAAGAAAAAAAATTAGTATAAATTTTCTTTTTATATTTTAGTGCATGCGCACTCGTTCTCAATCTCGTAATTCTAACCGTCAACAACAACAAGTCCGAACCAATTGAAAATCAAGCTCCTCCCGTAGTTACGATGGACGATAATCGTACTATGGCTCAATTGCTCGAAGCACCCACCGTGGGTTACGAGGATGCCATCGTTGTGCCCGAGATCACCGCGGACAACTTTGAGCTTAAGCACGGTTTGCTTACCCTCGTTCAAAACAAACAATTTTTCGGACATGACAAAGAAGACCCTCATGCTCACATCCGTAATTTCAACAATATCACTTCTACGATGAAGTTCTCGAACGTCCCGAGTACGTCGGTAAAGCTTATGCTTTTCCCATTTTCCGTCGAGGGTGCCGCCCGGATTTAGCTTGAAAAATAACCCCCTCGATCGATTCTCACATGGGATGATCTTGTTTCGAAATTCATCAACAAATTCTTCCCTCCTTCCAAAACAACAAATCTTTGAAATGAAATCACGAGATTTCAACAACGATTTGATGAAACTTTTTACGAGGCAAGGGACGGATTCAATGATCTTCTTCGGGCATGCCCACATCATGGATTTTCAGAGTTACATCAACTCGATACTTTTTATAATTCTTTGAACCCTAATGATCAAGATTCGTTGAATTCCGCCGCGGCTGGTAACTTTTTGGATAAAATGCCCTGAGATTGCCTAAGAATCATTGAGAGCAAATCCAAATTTCATAATTTACGTAACAAACCGGTTGTTGCCAAAGTGAGTTCGAGCTCTTCCACCCCCGGTATTTCTTCGGATGTTGCCAAACTTAAATATATGGTGAAAGCTTTACTTCTCGATAAGAAAAACCAAACCCAAGCTCCTGCTCCCGTAAAAGCAGTCGAGGAAATTTGTGTTACTTGCGGTGGTGCTCATTCTTATTAAAATTGTCCCGCCACCGATGACAACGTTTATCGTGACAATATTAAAGAGTATGTTTCCCAAGCCGCCGCAGCTAATTTCAATCAAGGAAATACCATGTAGGATCGTTGTACCTTAGTATATTAACCCTTTAACCTGTAAAGGATGTTACCTCCTTGAATAAATCCAAGTTAGTAGCAATGTAACACTGAT